>PVJX010016673.1:0-39851 GCA_004027295.1 Dolichotis patagonum | reverse complement strand
AAAAAAAAAAACAGGATAAAACCATTCCAACTAATGAATGAAAACACTGAAAGGCTTCAAAGCTATGAGATGGGGACTCATGATTACCATAAAATCTTATATACTCTTACCAACTCTCATACTAGGGAGACTTTATGGTATTTACACATGTGAGTTTGGTTTATTTCGCTTATGAGTATGGTCTCAAGTTGTGTCCATTTATTTATAAATATCTCAATGTGATCATTCTTTATAGCGGAGTAGTACTACATTGTATAAAAATGCCACAACTTTTTTATCCATTCCTCAGTTGATGGGCACTTAGGTTGTTTCCAAGATCTGGCTATTACAAATTGTGCTGCTATAAACATGGGTGGACATATATCATTGAAGTATGACGTTTTCAGATCTTCTGGGAATATGCCTAGAAGTGGAATAGCTGGGTCAAATGGGACCTCCAGACCCAGGTTTTTGAGGAATCTCCAGACTGACCTCCACAGTGGTTGCACCAGTCTACACTCCCACCAACAGTGCAGAAGAGTTCCTTTTTCCCCACAGCCTCTCCAACACTTGTTGTTGGTAGTGTTTTCTATCTTGGCCAATCTTCCTGGAGTGAGATGGAATCTCAGTGTGGTTTTAATTTGCATTTCTCTCATGACTAATGAGATAATATGAACTTTTTTTTCATGTATTTATTTGCCATTCATATTTCTTCATCTGAGAACTGTGTATTCATTTCAGATGCCCATTTTTGGATTGGGTCTTTGAATTTCAAGGGTCTGATTTTTTTAAATTCTTTATGAGTTCTAGACAGAAGTCCTTTGTCTGAGGGACTGCCCATTAAGATTTTTTCCCAATTTGTGGGTTTTCTTTTCACTCTGCTGGAAACCTCTTTTGACATGCAGAAACTCTTTAATAAGATGTGGTCCCAGTTATTGATTCTGGGAAGTATTTCCCGTGTAGTTTGATTCTTGTTCATGAATTGTCTTCCTACCCCTATATCTTTGAGATTTTTACCCACTTTGTCTTCCAGCAGATTTAGTGTTTCTGTTTTAATATTTAGATCTTTGATCCATTGAGATTTTAGTTTAGTACATGGTGATAGGCATGGGTCTAGTTTTAGTCTCCTGCATATAGATAGCCAGTTTTCCCAGCACCATTTGTTAAAGAGACTGTCATTCTTCCAGCAAGCATGTTTGGCTCCTTTATCAAAGATAAGGTGGTTGAGTGAGTTTGTGGTTGTGGTTGTATCTTCCAATCTATTCCACTGATCTTCAGGTCTGTTTTTATTCCAGTACCATGTTGATTTTATTACTGTATCTTTGTAGTATAATTTCAAGTCGGGGATTGTGATGCCTCCTGCCTTGCCTTTGTTGCTTAGAATTGCCTTTGCTATTCTAGGTCTCTTCTGGTTCCAGATGAATTTTAGGAGTGATTTCTCTAGATCTATGAGGTATGTTAGTGATATTTTGATTGGGATGGCATTGAATCTGTATAGTAATTTTGGGAGAATGGCCATTTTCACAATGTTTGTTTTTCCTATCAATGAACAGGGGTGTCTTTCCATTTTATGAGGTCCTCTTCAATTTCCTTTTTCAGGGTATTATAATTTTTGCTGTATAGGTGTTTTACCTCTTTCATGAGATTAATTCCTAAGTATTTCATTTTTGGATGCTAGTGTAAAGGGTGTGGCTTCTCTTATTTCTCTCAGTACTTTTGTTGTTAGTGTATAGAAATGCTGTCAATTTTTGAGTATTGACTTTGTATCCAGCTACCTTGCTGAATTTATTTATTATATCTACAAGTCTTTCAATAGAGTTTTGGGGATCTTCTATGTAAAGTATCATGTCATCTGCAAATAATAATTTAACTTCCTCTTTTCCTATCTTTACTCCTCTTATTTCTCTTTCCTGTTTTATTGCTCTGGCTAGTATTTCCAGTACTATGTTGAATAGGAGCAGTGACAGGGGACATCCTTGTCTTGTGCCTGATTTTAAGGTAAAGGCTTTCAGTTTTTGACCATTTAATATGATGCTGGCTGTTGGTTTGTCATAGATGGTCTTTATCATATTGAGGTAAAGACCTTCTATTCCAATTCTCTGTAAGGTTCTTATCATGAATGAGTGTTGGACCTTATCAAAAGCTTTTTCTGCATCTATAGAGATGATCATGTAGTTCTTACTTTTGCCTCTATTGATATGGTGAATTACATTTATTGATTTACGTACGTTGAACCATCCTTGCATTCCTGGGATGAATCCCACTTGGCCATGGTGTATAATCTTGATGATTTGCTGCATCCTGTTTGCCAATATTTTATTGAGAATTTTTGCATCTATGTTCATTAGGGAGATTGGGCTATAGTTCTTTTTTAGTAGGGTCTTTCTTTGGTTTTGGTACTAGAGTAATATTTGCTTCCAGGAATGACTTAGGAAGAATTGCTTCCCTTTTGATTTCATTGAAAAGTTTGAGGAGTGTCAGAATTAGGTCTTCTTTGTCTTTCTTGTAGAATTCTGCAGTGAATCCATCTGGGCCTGGCCTCTTCTTTGTTGGCAAGGACTTAATTACATTTTCAATTTCAGTAATAGAAATTGGGTTGTTCAGCATTTTTACATCTTCCTGATCCAACTTCGGTAGTTCATATGTATCTAGGAGTCTGTCTATTTCTTCTGTGTTATCGAACCTATAAGAGTAGAGGTTTTTTAAATAGGTGTTGACGATCTTCTGTATTTCCGCCAAGTCTGTAGTAATTTCACAGAATAGGTGAACTCTTCAAGACACAGGTGTAAGCAATACTCCAATGACACAGGACCTATCACAAAGAATCAACAGCTGGGATCTCATCTTATTAAAAATCTTTGCACAGCAAGAGAAACCACCAAAAAAGTGAAGAGACTAACCAGTGTTAGAAAATTTTTTTGCCAGCTCTTCCTCAGATAAAGGACTATTATACAGACTACATAAAGAACTAAAAAATCAGGGCCCCACAAATTTAAAAACCTAATCTAAAAATCGGCATCTGAAATAAACATTTCTCAGAAGAAGTACAAAAAGCAAATATATGAAAAAATGTTCAACATCATTTGTCACTAAAACAACACTGAGATTCCATCTCACCCCAGAAAGAGTGGCTATTATCCAGAAATCAGCCAATAACAAATGCTGGTGGGGCTGGTGGGAAAAAAGGAACCCCTCTCCACTGTTAGTGGGAGAATAGACTAGAGCAACCACTGTGGAAATCAGTGTGGAGCTTCCTCCAAAACTGGGACTACAGGTTCTTTTCAACCCAGCTTTTCCTCTTTGGTATCTTCCTTAAAGAATTAAAAGCATCATACCACAGCGATATATGCACACCCATGTTTATAGCAGCACCCTGTGTAATAGCTAACTCTTGGAAGTGGCCCAAATGCCCATCAACTCATAAATAGCTAAAGAAGATGTGTTTTTTTAATACAATGGAGTAATACTCTGTTATAAATAAAGATAATGTGAGACATTTCTAGCTTAATGGATGCACTTTGATGACATAGTCTTAAGTGAAATAAACTGGACACATGTATAAATACCACATTATGTCTCTGGAGTGAAAATCTGTAAGTGTAAATAAATACTAAAATACATAATAGATAGCATGAAATAGGAAGGAAATGTTCAAATGGGAAGGGGAATTGGAGATGGGGGAGGGGGCAAGTAAAGAAGGGAAAGGTAAATTGATGAGAAAAAACAGAGAAATGGAAACAAAGCTTTTACAAATAAGATGGAGAAGGGGGTTGAAGGAAGGGTAGGGGAATGGGGAAAAATCAAGTTGTGTAATATGCAGGTACAAATTCCCTATGATGAATGTAACCATTTTGTATAGCTACAATCTACCAATAAACATAATTTACCAAAAAAATGAAACGAATCACATTACATAAAACAAAGTGGAGCTAATGAATTGACATGCAAAGATTAGACACTGAAGAATTTCTGATTGCAAGGGAAACACACAGATCTGGATTTGGAGAGAGAAAAGATAATTGTATTTGGAATTTTTTCATTGATAGTTTTGGGTAATTTTTTAAAAATCTGAAATGTCTATACTTCCATAGAAATGGAATATCTTAACCACGCCAAGTTTCTTCTGAACTACAACATGATTTTGTGGCTGCGCTGTGTATAAATTTATCCACAGATAGACACATTCTACTATTGAAGTAAATCAGACCTAAGGGGAAGGGACTGCCAACTGGGACACAGTTTATGGAACTGTCGTTGGGCCTACTTTCACCTTTTACTGTCCTTCTAATTTATGGGAAAAGTTGAACCTCTGTTGAAGCCACACACACACACACACACACCGCGCACGCACACACACACACACACACACACGTCAATCTAGTTCCTGTTTATAAAGTGAAGGAAATATAACAAATTTTAGGAATTGCCTGACTTTGTTATGTTCATTTTCTCCCATGGCAGAATGTTATGGAAAATGAATAGAGAAAAATTTTTAAAAAGTCACATTTAAGTTCAGTTGTATTGACTCTTATGAATAAATAAAATATGCCATGCCTTACAACAATAAAAGCAGTTTAAGTCAGGCTTACCTAACATGGACATTTTTCTGCATCTGAGTCATAATATATGCTACTTTAAAAAGACTTTAAATATATTTATATTCAATTTTATCTGTATCTAATTGATTTTAATTCTTTCCTTTTCTTGTGCTCTTTTATTTTAGAAAGAGTATTTTATATGAAATGTAAAGCAGAATATTAGAATTGCTGTTTCTTAATTACTTCAATTTAACTTTGAAGTGGTAATTTTGAGTTTTCACAGTTAGTGCATTTTTCTTAAAATGTTCTAATTATTGTTAAAATATTTATTAAATGTGTTTCAGGAAGTATGTCAATAGTTTGTATGAAATAGCACTTTTTTGTCCTTTTGAGACAAGGTTTCATTATACAGTTCAGGCTGGCCTTGAACTCACTTTGGAGCCCAGGCTGGCCTGGAACTCACGGAAATCCTCCCCATCAGCCTCGTGAGTGTTCAGATTACAAGTATGCGCCACCATGTCTGGCTGAAGTAGTTACTTTCAATCAATTAACTCATCAAATTTTGTTTTAAATCACCAGCAGTAGTACACAATTACTTTATAGGAGTCCTCTAAAGCTGGTTTAAAATACAGAATGTCTATTTATTTGCTTATGTGAGTCAACAGTATTATTACCCAAATTTTTTATCTGATATGGTACTTGAAAGACAAGGTGCCTGATTTTAGGGTGTTAAAAACAGAGGTAATCTCTGTAGCCATTTATTCAGTGAGGTCTTCAGAATTTAGTAAAAATGTGCAGATTTTTTAAAAATCTGTTTCTCCATTAAGGATTTAAAAAAGTGGACATAGAGAAGAGTTGCATATTAGAGAGAAAGGCAGAGATATTCTGGAAGCAATAGGATTTATCTTAAACAAGAAAAGTATATCTGTGCATTCACAAGAAATGTTTAAATACTATGAGGAATGTCCAATACTAACTATAGTTCTATGCTAACTTGTAAATGTTGGAGAGATGGAAATAATTTCTGTTTGGTGGAAAATAAACCCTCAAAAATATCACTTATTACTCTCATTAACACCAGCTGGCTATGGGTCTAATATATCTTTACTTAATTGTCTGTTGTCCATAAATGCCTAACTGCACTTTTCTCTGTCTGTCTTTCTTCGTTTTCTCTCTTTTCTTCCTGTCTTTTTCTTCCTTCCTTCCCCTTCCCTTTCCCCTTTTCCCCTCTCTCCTCTCTCCTGTCTTCTCTCTGCTTATCTGTCTATCTATCTGTCTCTCTCTGTCTCTCTCTCAATAGGGATTGAGCCTAGCGCTCTGTGCCTGCTGATCAAGTGCTCAACCACGGAGTACATTCATCGTCTTTTGCAATTGTTATTTGGAGGCACAGTCTTCCTAAGTCACCATATCTAGGCTCAAAATTGTGATCTTCCTTCTGCAGACTCCTGGAATCATAGGTGTACACTACCACACCCAGCTAATGGCTAGCTTCTCAAATTCTCTTTAGATCAATTTAATTTAACCCAATTAGTGTCTGCATTAATCAATGTGTAGAATGAAATCTTTGACATGTTGATTTTATATTTTTATGAGAGTCATGACTAATGACTTCCAATAATAAAAATAACATTAGTTATTAATGCATCACCAGAAGTAATTCTACTCTTCACAGTTATTCTTGTGTGAGTTTTGTTTTCTTTATTTCTGGTATTGGTGATACTGGGGAGTGAAATATAGGCCTCCTGTGTACTAAGCAGGTATCTTACATTGAGCTACACTCTTAGCTCTGTTTTCTTAATTATATTTAGAATGTAACATATTTGAGGAACACTAGTCAATAAATGCAATATTTTATAACCTTAGACATTCAGTCTTACAAAGGAAAAGTTTTTTGAGCCACAAGAAAAGTAGCTTTAATGCATATTTCATAATTTTCTCTGATATTAGTGAATAACAAATTATTTCTAAATAGACAAAGAATTAAAGATGGAATTTAAAAACTGAAAATCAAAAATGGTGCTATAATTTTTTTTATAGTGGCTCTCAACCAAAGTCATTTATTCATTCTTTTAGCATCTGGGAAACATCTAAAGATATTTTGGTTGCCACACTTGCGGGAAGGTGTAACTACCATTTTATAATTAAGAGGCAATAGATGATGCTAAAAGTCCTACATTGCCAAGGACAGTTCCCAACAACAAGTGTTACTCAGTTCAAAATATCAGTAATGCTAAGGTCAACAAATATTGGTGCATGGTAGCAAACAAAAGTGAGTTGAGGAATTACCAGGCAAAAACAAGGAGGAAGACAATTTCAGGTGAAAAGTCACTTTGTCCAGTAAAAAACATGTATGAGAATAATATATCAGTCTAAGAAATCATAATACAGCAATTACCTTTGAAACTTACTCAATTTTTAGGTACTACGACTTGTGACTTACTTCAGAATTGATCTGGGACATTAAGAATATTAATCTCTTCCATTTTCCAAAATTTTGGCAAAATGGTGAATTCATAGCAGTTTAACTAAAGTGAAACTGCTGCTTGTTTTATGAGTGGTTAGTGCTCCCAAAAGAAATAAAATATTTCATAGATTTAATGTTACTTTACTGGTTGTTTATTATCTAAATTTTTGTGCAAAGTATCTATCGTCATCTTGTAAAATGTGTTCATTGCATATATCTTTACGTTATGTTCCTCTTCACAATTTACTATTATAATTACCCATTCTTTTCAGTGTTTTCATTTCAAATAACCCTACATATCCTTTCTCTGTGTGTACAGGAAAAAAATCTTCAATCTCTCAAAGTCATGTAGATCTAGCATATCAGGTAGTAAATGTTATTCACTGTTTTGAAGAAGAGAATAAAATCAAACAAAATAAAACAGAATAAAGCTAATCAGAACAGAACAATGAAAATGATACAGGACTTCAAAACAGGATAACAGGGAATCAACAACTAGTACCATAATGTCACTTATTTTCTTCAAAATAGTGGTTCAAACCATCAGACATAATAAATTAAGAAAAAATAAAACAGAATAAAACCATTCAAAACAATGAAAAGATCACAGGACTTCAAAACCATGTAATAGGAAAGCAACAATGGCTACCATAATATATCCTGTGATCTTCAAAACAGCTGCCCATACCATCAGACATAGTAAAATCAAACAAAACAAGACAGAATAAAACTAAACCTAACTAAACTATGAGAATGATACAGAATTCAAAACAAGACATAGAAAATTAACAATGGTTCCCACCTACCCTTTTTAGATGTTTCCTCCCATATCATTTTCACAATATTTATTATACATTTTGGATGCCCATAACTCCTTCAGTTTTTTATACCAGGGAGACAAGATGATGTTAAGCAATATGAGTCTGAACCATTTCACCCATGAACATGATCTCGGGTTGCATCCATTTACCTATGAGAGCCTCAAGATTATCCTGCTTTATAGCTAGGTAGCTTTCCATTGTATAAAAATACCATATCCTTCTTACCCATTCTGTGGCTGATGAGCAAGCTACCCTTGCTTTTTTCTGTTTCCCTGTCAGATGGAGCATTATTTTCTTTCCTTTGACTTTCAGTCTATGAATTTCCTTTTGAGTTAAATGTGTTTCTTGTATACAGTCCTTTGGTGGATCTTGTCACCTGATCCACTCTCCTGTGTTCCTTTCCATTGATAGACTGAAGCCATCTACACTAATAATTGTGATGGACATGCACTGGCTCATATCTGCCATACTATTCTCCTGCTGTTGGCCCCCGACTTTTTCTTTCCATTCAATTGCCTGTCATGCTTTGTGATCCCCCCTCTACTGCTGTTCCTGGAACCATGATCATCTTTATCTCTCTCTAGGATTTCCTTCATAACTTTTTTATAGGGTTGGTTTGGTGGTCATGAATTCCTTCCATTGTTACTTATCATAGAAATATCTTATTTCTTCATTAATTCATTAATTTTGAAAGATAGTTTTGCAGGGTACATCAATCTGGATTGGAAGTTGTTTTTTTTTTTTTTTTTCAGGACTTGAAGTACTTCACTCCAAGCTCTTCTTGACTTGATGGCTGTGTTGAGAAGTCTAACATGATTCTAATAGGTTTACCATTATAGGTGATCTGTTTCTTTTCTCTAACAGCCTTTAATGTTCTGTTCTTATGCTTAATTCCTGGGATCTTGATTATTATGTCTGTGTGTAGATTCATTTTGGTTATGGGTAGTTGGAGATTTATATGCCTCACTTATCTGTATGTCAGGTCCTTTTCCCATGTTTGGGAAATTTTCTGCTATTACTTCTATAAATTGTCTTTTTATGTCATTTGTATTGACCCATGCTTTTTGGCTGGCTCATATCACTATTAAATTATTTTTCTTTGCATTTTCTTGCAGCCATTAAATTATTTTGAAGAGATCTAGCCTTTCATGATTGCTAGCTGCAATCCTGTCTTCAAGGTATGAAAGTCTATCTTCAGTCCCTTTCAAGCAGTGTTGCCAACTTCTGATAGAGTTTTTAATTTTCTGGATATCTCTTTGAATCTGTTTCATGCATTGTAATTCCTTCCTATAGTGGTCAGTCAAGGTTTCCATCATTTTTCTATGCTCCTCTTTTTATCTATGTCTTCTTTGGATATGCTCAGCAATTCTTCCATTACATTTGTGATTTCTTCTTTTACCTGAGATATTATTTTGGTATGATTACTTTTATAGCCTCATGAAGTTTTTTCTTAGGTTCAGTTGCTATCCTCTCAGAGAATTCAGGTGAGTGACTTCCATTTTCCTTCATGACCATATCTTCCAGACTTGTTCTGTGTGGGCTGGAGGTCTGAGATTGCCTTTTGGTCATCTTTTGCCTTGAGATTTTCCTGGGTTCCTCCCAACAAGCTGCTTGTGGGGTCCCAGGCACTTCTCACATTGGCTACCCCTTTGCAGTGCAGTGAATGGGCCAGACACCTGGATTTCTCTGAATCGAGGTTCCTGGGGCAGCAATGGGGTGTGAGATGTCCAGACATGTGCAGCTACATTGAGGATTCCCTGATGGCCATGGGTATATGGTGGTGGGGCTACTTCTTCTCTCAGCCCATGTGGCTACACAGGGACTTCCTCAACATCAGCAGGCACACAGGGGCATTTTTGTCTGATTGTCCTAGCCCATGCTCCTCTTTTTACCTATGTCTTCCTGCAGGAAGCAAGCATCTCTAATGGTGGTCTGCAGATGCACAGGGTGTATCTGGCTGTTTTCTCCCAGCCTGTGCTGATTGCCTGCAAGAGGTAAATGTTCCAGGGGTGGCAGGTCCACAGGAGTTTCTCCCTGCCCATTCTCTGTTATTCATTTTTGATGTATACACCTGACATATATGAATCTACTCAGAGATGTATAAGCACATGATTTAAAAAGGAGGAAATAAAATACACTATGTCTAGAAAAATACAACTTAATTTTGCAGATACTAAGCAGTAATACACTTTGCACTACATATAAGTGACAGATTATAAGATTTCCTTTATGTATGAGATATAAGAATTTCTCATAAGCTTAAGCCAGAAGAGATAACAATTGTTACACTATTAGTCCTTCTATTAATAATTCTAATATTTTAAACACTTCTAACATCACCACTTAAAACTACTTCTTGCCACATTTGCCCAAACTGATATTAATACTAAGAAATGAAAAAAGTTTCAAAAGTAACTAGAAGTTAAAAGTGAAGTAGTGTTAGAGGGAGCTGAGGATTTTAATCATTTCCTGAAGTGAGGATACAACATGACTAACATAGCTTTTGGTAGCTATGATTTTACATATATTGAGGATTCAAAAATAGCTTCCCTTTCCCTGCCTTGCTTGGACACAGAATTCAGTTCAGCAAGTTAATATTTGACAGCTGTAAGTATACCCAAAACCATCTCAAGGATGCAATATTATATTTTAATCCATAACCTAAGGAAACAAAACTTTTGGAACTAATCAGGAATTAAATTTCATGAAATATGGTTTCAATGCAAAGGAAATCGACATATTCATATAAAAGGCACGGTAGAGATTTTTCATTGCAGTTTGGCAAACACAGCAGGCCTGAAGGTAGCTGAAATCTTGAAATACTATAAACATTAAAGCCCATGCAACACAGAATAAATTCTACTGGTTTTGTGGGAGAGAATCTTCCATTTCAGACAAAGGTCAGTTGAGAAAAGAAATAAGCAATACTAGAGAACTCAGGCTTTACAAAGTTAAAATAGGCTATTCAAAGTTAAACAATGGACAGGTCAGTTTCTGTGACCCACCATAAAGGTTCTTATCTAAACCAATTCTAAACTCTATACTGCAACAATTACTTATCTGTTGAGGATTGGTTTGCATTACCACTTAGCCAGAAAGTAAATTTACTGTAGAAGTCAACTTCAGAAATCTTCTCTGTTTTTAAGGTATCACAAGCCCTTCAACAGAGGCCATATATCCATGGTCATGAATTCCACTGCTAAATTATTTGGTGGTATTACATATCCCAGCTATTTTTGGGATCTTTAAAATCACACTCTTATCAGTGGTATGAAAAAAGAAGTAGAATAAAAGTCATTATTACATAATTAGGTTTTTATTGATTTTGCTATCTTATTGTCAGTTATATGATGATTTTCTTAAAACTTCTTGCTTTAGTATTTCTAGACATAGTCATTGAAGGAAAATGAAGAATAATTTAATAAAAATATTCCATAACATTTTGAGCCCTCATTATTTCACACAAACTGACTTGTCAATATTTGAAGGGAAAATAATTTTGATAAGCCGATATTGGTTTTTGGAAGAATTCAGAAATAAAATATGCTAATGGGGAATGGGAGGCTGGACTGGCAGATAGATATTAATTTAATAGGCAATAGTATAAATCTTAACATTCTAAAAGTAAGATAATATCCCTTGAGTACTTTGCAAGATCTCTTTACCATACTAGGTAATAAATAAACATTGACTCAAGAAATGGCCATGGCAGCTCATTTTGAGGTACAAATTGTTAACTGGAATGAAAATGAAGATTGTGAAGAATTGAGAATTGAATGAAGGAACCATTACAGTCACCTCTAAGGGTTCATCTACAATGTCTCAGTAAAAAGTTTTCTTCTCTTGGCTCAGAAATAGACCATATGATCACTAAGATTTCCTGAATTCCTAAGGCCTAGATCAGATCACATCTTTTTCAGTGTCACTGCTTTATCACAACTAAAGTTCTCAACACTATATGCATTGTAAAGTGGAATGATTACACCGGTAAAGCTGCCACTTTCCATCCCATGTAATTTGTCTTGGTTTCAGGATGTATGAGTTCAGTCAGAAAGGCATAATGAAGCTGCCAGTAAGTGAGTGCTGATGAAGAGTATGTTTGTAATCACCATATAAAGTCATTAGTGAACAGCCTCCTGGGTATTGATTCATTGTTAAGGTTAGCAGCAGGGGGGAAATCTGAAGGTAGGTAGAATGTGACCTTCAGAAGAAACAAACAAAAAAAAAAACAAGCCTCTGGAATTCCAGAATTTCAGATGTGGTTAAAATGAAGGAAATTTGTACAAAGATGATAGTATGTGCTCACACATGCACCGAGAGAGTGATAAAGACCTAGAGGTATACTGTGGGTATAAATTTTGTGTCCTGCCTCAAAGCAGCAATAAAAGTGGATGGAAAACTGTGGTGCTTTTGAAATAACTTATTAACTGAATGATTAGAAAAATCTCATCAAAGTCCTCTGCTGATTTTCTAAAATGTTTTAGTCCATGAAACAATGCTGATATTTTACAAGAAAACATGAAACAACTGGAATTTTTATTGCCAATCAAATAGCATTTCCTATATGGAGCATATGTCAAATGTATTTTATATATATGTATATACATGGAAAGTGTGCAAGGTATTTATTTTATTATTGATGATGTTGTTCTTTAATATTGGAGGCAGCTCTTAGTTCAGGATGAAGCTACTAAAGTACCTACTTACTTCCTAAAAATGGTTTTTGCTTTGACACTTTTAGACATGGTCACTGATGTAAGCAATACAAGGATAGTGAATTAAAATCTCAGAAACCAGTGGAATATCAGAATGGAAAAATAAAGTTAGGATGAGTATTTGCGCGTCGGACAGCAAATCTTATTTTATTTTATTTTATTTTGTCTTTTTGTCTTTTTGTCTTTTTGAGACAGGATCTCACAATGCAGTTCAGGCTGACCTTGAACTCACTTGAGCTTAGCTTGAGATTATGGAGAAATATTTTTCTGGATTTTCCTAAAGAGAACAATAATACAGTTCAAGTGAGCTAGTTTCTAAAGCACTGACTGAATATAAAAATATAATTTAGGACATGTAGATATGTAAACTTAAATAAAGAAACACATTTTTTAAGAAAATTGTGAGACAGATTTTTAGGTATATAATCTCTGATAAAACACTAAGTATGTTTTATATCATCACAACAAAAGCCCAAATTTCAACTTTCAACAGATGGACAGTTGGATATTGCTTGAATTCTCTTATGGAAACAATATCTGGACATGTCTCAGAAAATGTGCCCACCTCAACTTCATGAGAAGGTATGACACATAGGCATCTGTACACAGGGCTAAGTTTGGTCTTCTAAAAAAGTTCTGGTCTGTTCCAGAATAGGGAAGAATGAGGTTTAGCATGTCCTACCACAAAGTTTACCAAAGAGATTTTATCATGTGAAATTTCAATAAGGCCCCGTAATAGCCTCAGATATTTTCACAAAGAATTCAGCATAGCTGAATAAAAGGGGAGTCACATTAGAGCTTCTCAGAGAAAATCAATTAAAAACACAGGTAATTGGAAGAAAGGGAGGGACATATATCCTGATACAGAAGTTAATCTGAAATCAGAGATTTGTAGATAAACAAAATATAGACATAGGACTTTATAAAACAATAATCCAGCCTATAGGGCTGCCCATCGGTTTACTGTTGGCGGGATAAAAGACAGCTTTGAACAACAGACATTTCTTAGGGAAGCCTCAATACTAATGATAAAGCTACCTACTATAACAAATTTACAGGCATTAACACACTCAAAAAAGTAAAATAAAAAATACAAAATGACAAGACAAAGAAGCAAAATCCAACTGAAGACTTCTACCCCACCCAGAACAAGTCCACAGGATAACGAAGTAGAGGAAAATGGAGGCCAGCCATCTGAAATGATAGCAGCAGAAATTCAAAAACAGGTGCATGAGGCTATACAGGCAATCAGAACAGAAATAATCTCACAAGTGAATAAAAAATATATGACCAGCATAATGAAGGACTTGTTCAGTAAGACTAGTGTAGATATAGGTTTTTTTTAAAATGAGTATAACAAAATGATGGATACCATGAATGCCCAACATAAGACATAAATAAAGTCCATGAAACAGATTAAAACAGATATCCAGAAAATTTAAAAACCTCATTGAAAGTTTGCAAAACTGAATGAATGAGAGAAGAATGAATTTCAGACCTAGAACATAGGATGTGTCTACTGATCATAAAAAGAAAGATCTCCTAAAAATAACAAGGCACCATGAAAAAAAAACAATTTAATAGTTGCAAGATAATGCAAAGAAGAATAATAAAGATTGATTGAATTAAATTTAAAAACAGGAACCAACACAAATGACATAAATTACTTTCACAGAAGTAATAGCAAAAAACTTTCTAAACATGGAAAAACAATTAGACATATAGATAAGTGAAGCATATAAAACTCTAATTAGCCAGGACCAAAAATAAATTCATAGCAAAGTATATAATAAGGTCCCAGAAAGTCCACACAGGAATAGAATATGAAAAGCTATTAGAGAAAAGAAACAAGTCACCTATAAAGAAAAGCCCATAATAATCACAGTAGAATTCTCAACATAAACACATAAGTAAATGAGAGCTTGGAGTGAAGTAATCCAAATCCTTAAATAAAGTAACTTGCAACCCAGATTGATATACCCTAGAAACTCTTAGAGAATTAATGAAAAAATAAGATTCCTCCATAACAAAGAACAACTTAAGAAATTCATGACCAACAAACTAACTCTACAATGTGCTATAAAAGACATTCTAGAGAGCGATAACACTGTGCGCAAACCCAACAAGACCAACTGAAAGAGGCCAATAGGCAGGGTAAGCAATTAAATAGAAAGGAAAGACAAGGAACCAATATCAGAAAATAATATGAAAAGGATAAACCAATACATATAATCACTAATCTAAATGGTCTCAATTTACCAATCAAAAGAAATAGACTGGCAAAATGAATCAAGAAAGAAGATCCAGCAATTTGTTACATACAAGAAACACATTTAGCTAAAAAATAGTTCATAGAATGAAAGTCAAAGGATGGAAAACAATACCCTATGTGATAGGAACCCAGAAAAAAAGGAGGGGTAACTATTCTATCTGAAGAGAATGTGAACTTCAAGCCAAAACTGATCAAAAGAGATAAAGTCAGTACATTCCTGTTAAGGGAAAACTCCAAGAAGAGACAATTGTAAATATATATGCATCAAATATAGGAGCACACAACTACATAAAACAAATATAATGGATAGGAAAAATCACATAAGCACTAATACAATTGCAGTAGGGGACCTTAAAACCTCACTGTCACAAATCAACTAGACAAAAAAGAAGAAAGAAAGAAAGAAAGAAAGAAAGAAAGAAAGAAAGAAAGAAAGAAAGACAGAAAGAGAAAGAAAACCAAACCTGTGAGCAAATGGATTTAGTAGATGTCTACTGAGTGTTCCAGTTCACAAGATCAGAATACATATTCTTATCAGCTGCACATGAGACATTCTCCAAAATAGACTGCAGGTTAGCTTGTAGAACATGTTTAAGTAAATGCAAAGAAACCGAAATCCCACTGGCAGTCTTACTGAAATTTCATTGTGTTTATCCTTTGTTACAAACACATGTTGAAATTTAATCTCCATTGTGAGATACTAGTAGTGTAGATAGTGTTTAGCAGTGAGCCTTTGAGAGGTGACTAGGATCAGTTCGGGTCCTCAGGGGGGAGGCCCCATCATGTAATACTGCTGACTCATAGGAAGAGAGAGGACACACATGTGCGCTCCCCCTGTGATGCAGATGTGGTCCTTCGACCTTGAGTGGACCAGAAATCAGCCAAAATAAACCTGTTTTCTTTATCAGTTACTCTATGTGAGATAGTCTTTGGTAACAGGAAGTGGGCTAAGATCCTTGGTGAGGGTTTTTTTGAATTCATTTTACGTGCTATAATCCATGCTTCCTGGATCTACATTTTTATTTCCTCCCCCAGGGCTGAGAAGTTCTCTGCCATTATTTACTGAGATACATTTTCCTGTTCCTTTCTTTCTCCTCCCCTTCTGACACATTGATAATGATCATTCAATTCAACAGCATCTGGTAAATCCCATAAGCTATCTTTATTGTTTCATTTTTTTATGCTTCTTAGATTGCATGATTCCCAGTGACCTATGTACAAATTTACTAATTTCTTTGCTTGATCTAGGCTGTTGTCAGACTCCTCTATTGCATCTTTCAGACCAGTTACAGCATTCATCAAAAATGATTTTTGTTTGGTACATGTTTATACTCTTTATCACTTTACTAAAATTCTTTGTTCTTGCATTGTTCTCCCTTCATGAGCATTTTTATGAGCATTTTTTCAATACTCTATAGAATAAATAACATATCCATTTCACTTGGGTCAGCGCCTGGGATTTTATCTTATTCTTTTATTTGGAACACGTATCCTCATTTCTTCATTTCTCTTGACTCCCTGTGTTGGTTTGTATGTATTAGATAAGAGAACTATGTCTGCAAAACTTGCCAGAATGACTTTGTGTAAGAACAGATCTCACAACTCTATGCAGCCAGCGATTTTAATGTACCTCTGAGATCTGTGTGAGACTGCTATCTCTGTGTTTGGGGATCCCCATAGGATGAGTAAATGACACATTTGTCAGTACTCCAAGACAGGCAGTATGGAAGCCAGACCTCCTACCACTGTCTGGGAAGACTGGGATTTTAGATGTGGAGCTCACATCTAAGTAAGGCCTAAACCTTACATACAGTTACCTCACACTCTATCTGCACTAAGCCAGGGAGATGACCTGTGGTAAATGCCTGTCCTCATGTTCAGATTTCAGTGAGGTCCATTGTAAGTCCTTTACTTTCTGTGCTTTACATAGACTTGGGGTTGCAGCATCCCACAAACTCCCATAGTTAAGTAGTTAAGAAAATAATCCTTTGGATGGGAGATGGGGAATTTAGAATAATCAAGGCATGAGAAAAAGATCCTTCCAGGCAGGAGGAGTTGTCAGGCATGAGATTTTCACAGGGACAAGTAAGGGAAGAAGGCTTAATAAATGCTGAATTCCTGCTTAGGCTGGGAGCAGTTCCATGCTTATCAGCCACTAAGTCTACAAGGCAAGTTACTTAGAAGCCAGGCAGACAAGTAACCAATGGAAAGGAATAAAGGAAACCTTCCTAGGGAGAAACAGCAAGCTGTTCTTTTCATCTTTCTCTCAGCACTGTTCACAAGAGACAGCTCCACGAAGTATTGTATGCTTGTTTGAAACCACATATTCATTCTTTAATCTAGAGAGATTGGTGAACTCACTTCCCACTGCCCCAGGAGCCAGGAGGTTAGGATGTAGTTCCCTAGGGAGGAGACTGTAAAATCTGGGTGTACGATGCATGAACAAACTTCCCCCAGGATCTGGTGGACATGAGTTATCACTGGGGCAAGCCTAGAGCTAGGCATGCTCATATTCTACTCAGCTTTAGATCTACTATTTGCTAGCACAGTCATTTATTTGTTGGATAGGGAGAAGTAAGGCTGCTGCAGAAACAGTTGGCTGAGTGTGTCAGAATATCTTTTACAGAGGGAAACTGGAATATTTGATTTGTAGCTCCTCTCTGCCTTGATCTCTAGAGGTAAAGTCCAAGGAAGTACATGTGCTCCCCACCAAAAAACCTGCAGTTTTGTTTCCCCCTGTGGTTCTAGAGAAACATCTATACGTCTAATTTCTACCATTCCCAGAACTCATAAAGTGAGAACCAAACTGGAGAACTTACAGTTAGGGCACTAATCTTTTACCCACCACCTAAGGCTTTGGGACCTCTTCCCAACTGAATGCCAGAGTATCCAGGGCACAGTCTGTCTATGCCTAAGTGTGAGGTATGATCAAAACATATGGTGAATGTTGAAATGAAACTTATTACAGTGGAAGACACATTGCCATCAATCCCTTGCAAAATACCCTTCCTCATTTTAACACACTTATCCTACACTTGCTGTCACTTTCTGATGCAGTTTTGGAATCCTTTCACGAATGCCTTTACGAATGTAATCAAAACTACAGCAAATGTGGCAGCCAAGTGTCATCCAACAGAAAGGCAGGCTTGTAAAAATGTTAAACTGTGCACTCATCTACCTTATTCACCAAATCAGGAACGAAGCATCTTGTGGCTCTTATCCAAAGCCCAAATTATCATGAAAGATGTGTTGAATCCATTCAGAACATCAAGGCAGCCACAACAGTGCAACTAAACACACTCACGAAATTACAGAAAGAGACAAGAACGATAGGATAAGGGGTTGAAGTGAGGGAGAGTAATTTTGGTGGAGATTGATAGCAATGAGCCTTTTTTAATTTAAAAAAATTTAACCATTAACTAGATTTTTCAATCATACCTTCTAAGTGTCTGCTTTGCCTACCTTTTTATGTGTATATTTTTTAGTTTCCCAAAGCAGATACATTTCTCACTTCATTTCTAACTTTAGCTCAGGAGGAATTAATCTGCAAAAAGATGTTGATTAAGTGTATCTCTGTATTAAGGAAAACTCAGTGGCCTTTATTGTATCATGTTCCTAATATCATTCCCTGTAGCACTCAGTTTGAAGATTAAAAGATAAATCTAAACTGTTTATGATAAAAATAAATGATAGTAAACCAGTTAAAACAGATATTAGTTCTTCTCTTAATACTGCATGGTACAAGTACTTCTTAATTTTGGGGTCATCCTGGTACCAGAGATGGACATTAAAAACTGATTTCATGACTAATGGGGATTTTGAATCCACCAATGTATTCTAAATATATCTTACGTGCAATGTGAATTTATGATACTACCTCTCACTGAAGTGTAACACCCAGGTACTCTGAATACTTTCATAGTCCTTCTTATAAGACACAGCAGCATAGTTCAATGAAATTTAGCCATTTGCTCATTTTGAGAATCAGGTTCATTTCCTAAGTGTCAAAAAAGGATAGAGGCCACTTCCCAATATCTTAATTGATTAAAATACCTTCTTCTTGTTTCCATATTTTATGTCATCACTAATGTAGAGCATACTAAATAAGAAAATGAAAAACTAACTTTGAACCAACAATTCAACTATAAAATGATACCTAAATCTACATGGCCCCCCAAAGCCTTGTGGACTCATAGGTGGGGCTTTTGGGGGGTAATTGGATCATGGCATATGATACTCATCAGTGGATGAGTTTATACCTAAATGTGACATTAGAAGGCAAAGACTTCAGAGGAGGTGAGTCATTGGGTGTGTATCCTGGGAGGCTGTATTTCCCTCCCTTGATCTCTCTGCTTCCTTCCTGCCATGCCATGAGCAGCTGTCCTCTGCCTGGGAGCCTTGCCCCTCTTCCTGGAATAGCCAACTGGGGACTGAAACCTCTACAAACTGTGAGCTACATAAACCTTTCCCCCTTTAAGCTGTGAGTGTTGGGTATTAGGTCTCAGTGATGAGGGAGTAATTAAGATACAATATGTTCTAATCATTTCATTAATAATAATAATAGCAATAACCATTTGCTAACCACTTGCCTCTATTAATTACTTTGTGAACTACTTCATATACCACTTCACCTTCAGTCTTTACATCTACTATTCTTTATCTGTGCCAAATTGTGTTTGAAAGCACAAACATTCTACCTTCCTCTATTAATGGGACCACCAGAGAAGGGAAGAGGAAATATACCCTTTATTGCTTTGGCCAAAAGGGAGAGGAGAGGAAAAGCAATAAATAATAGCATAAAAATAGATACTAGAGCAATGTACATTGCTGAAGAATGTATATTCTGTGGTGAAAAATATCTCTACTGTCACATGGAAGAAAGGAAGACAGCTATAATCTGGTCAATCACAGTAGCACAACTAAAGGAACTCATAAAGTCAGAAATAGAGAAATAAAAATGATATACAGATATTATGTTCAAATAAAATCCAAAGAAATAGAGTTAGTGGCCTTAGGAAATATCTTGTTTAAAAAATAACCAAAAAAAAGCAATTTTCAAACATGCTTACAAGTAGACTGTGCAGATTTACATATTCCACTTGGATGACTATGTTTCTCACTAAAAATAAGTAAATTGGCACTGCCAGCATTTTTGGAAACAGAGACACTTGCAGTGCGCTAACAAAATCAGATTTCTGAGCCTGTCGTTGTAGATTTAAAAAAAATCAACATAAAGGGCTCAGATTTTCTTCTGATTGTCTTTGAGGCCACCCACATTCCATCACACACTTCTCCCATCTCACACGGAACATTCGAGAGGCTTCAGTGTCAAAATTCTCAAGAGAAAGTATGTGTTACAGAATCTAAAAGCCAACCATGTGTGACCATTAAAGTCTATTACATGGGCTCATGTTTCTCTGCCCATGCTACTGTATCAGCAGTTCTCACGGTTTTCTCTTGACTGTTGTCTTAGTTACTTTTCTCATTGCTGAGACAAAATTCCTAACATCCAAAATTAAAGGAGAAAAGGTTGATTTCTGCTCAGTGTATAGAGATTTCAGTCCACAGTCAGTTTGCTATAAGGCAAGGTGGCATGGCAGAGGAACATTGCAAAGGGTAAATAGTTCATGGCAAATGGGAAAGCAACAAGCAACAACTACCAGCAGCAGAAAGTATGCCTCTTCCTTTTATCCCATCCAGGCTATCAGCCCTTTGGGTGTTGCCAGCCACAACCAGGATAGGACCCCTTATCCACTTTCTTAATCCCAGCATCACACCCTTAAATCCCGGTATCACACCCTAATCCAGCCACCTTCAAAATTCTCCATCCATCAGTACACGAGGTTTGGGGGGGGGGCATCTAGATACAAACCATAACAATTGCTTGGTTTTCCATTATTCTTTGTCTCACATTGCCATCTCATCTACTCCCTTAATTTAGAGAACTAGTATCATTTAGGATCCCACCAAGGGACAGGTGTTGCACTCAGATTAAAATAAACCATGAGGTCTTTATCTAAAAAGAGGCTACCTAAAAAGAATTAGGGTGGATATGAGAGAACTTTGCATGGTCATGTCATACCTGGGACTAGGGAAAAGCAGGGACTGACACAATCCCTAACCTCCCTGGCCTGAGAGAATAATGACTGAAACTTAGAAAAAGTTGCACACAGAATTATTTTGAAAAAAAAAAACCCTTTTACTAAAGGACACAACCCAACCTAGGTGACTTCCTGGGGAGTGAAATGGCCTTTCTGTCCTCTTTTTGATCTCTTCCTGAAGATCGGGAAGAGAAATTCTCTAGAGTTTTGTAGTTGTGTGCATCTTGAAAGTCAAGAAAATTCTGCTTTTGTCTCCATTTTTTGAAAGATGTTGCAAATAATCTTGGAAGATAAAAATAAGCATCTTCTAGCTGAGCCAAGGACAGGCCTGTTTACTCAGACTCTACAATTCGATTTCTTAGTTAAAGGCTCTTCTTCCAGGACAGGGGTCACCTGGCCTTCTTCATACTGTCTAGCAAACACTAGGGTTGGGAAATAGATCCAAGAAAGCACCGAAGTTCTAGTTACTACTATTGCTTAAGCAGTACAGTTCTTTGTTTCTAATTAGGAACCCCATGTATTCTGTGGTATCTATTGTTTTGTTATGAGCTAACTTTTTTTCCTTTCAAGAATGGTGAACTCTCAGGGCCTTCACAGTCCTGACAGGATTTCCTGTTGGCAGAACTTAAACAGAAGTCACAATCCAGGGAAATTTGTCTTGAACACATGGAGGTCAGCCTTTTGGAATGAAAACAAGACTGTAGGAGAATGAAAACCATATCCAAAAGGGTAAGTGGAATAGATGTATTACATCATCAAAATGCTACTGCCTGTGAAACCCGCACTTCCAGGCCCAGCTGGAGATATTCTGAGCTTTGGGCTCATATTCTTACCTACTCTCCTACAGGTGTCTGAGTGCTCCGTGTTTTTCAAGTGCAACAAATGATAGCACCACCTCTCGTTGCCAAACGTGTTTTATTTTTGATTCCTGCCTCTTCCCTTCCCAAATCTCATCTAGTCAATTATGATGTACTTCTCTTTCGTCTAGTTCTTTCTCTTCCTTCTCATCACCGCCTTTGCACAAACCAACAGCACTTCCCTTTGGATTAGCATATCAGCCTTCTAACATTTTGTGCCTCATACTTTTCCCCCCTTAACACCTCTATACTTTAGCCATGTGGATCTTTAGTTCCTCAAATAAGCATGGTCCTTCCTCTCACATACCTTTTTCACAGGCTTCCTTCTACTCCAAGAACACATTTTCTCTGCTCTTTATGTGGACAACTCCTGCTCATTCCTCCAGTCTCTAAACAGGTATTTTTCCTTATCATAGTAAACAAGAACAGATTGGCACCTTCCAGCATACAAAGTATGGTCTTGTGGGGGAAAGACAGACATGGCCTGGTTTGATTGGTCAGTCTGGTTTTGTTCACAATGATAACCTTAGTTCCAAGCACAATGCCTGCCACATGAAGAAATGTCACAGAAATGAGTTCAATAAAACAGTGGCCAAGTCACTGTCAAACAAGTTACACAAATAGCTCAACTAATTATGTTGCTGGATGAGATGATCCTTTTTTTTAGTTACTATTTTTAGATTTATGATAAGATGACAAACTGACCGAAGAAATACTTTCAAGAAGAATATAAAGTTAGATAAAATAACTTTAAAGAATGCATCATACTGAAATAAGATTTACTGTCAAGAGTTTTCATGATCTTACTAGCATTTTATGAAAATAATCACTAAAAACTGAGTGCCATTTCCCCTTTATCAATTAGCTGGGGCTTCAGCTCAGTGGCTCAAGTGCTTGCCTAGGAAGCATAAAGTCATGAGTTCAAGCCTCGGTACCAATAAATAAATAAGTATAGCAGAAACAAAATAGTAATTAGAATTAAAATGGACATTCATTCCTATTTCAAAGGATTTATTCTCACCCATAACAACTAAACTTGACTCTCTATTTTTAATATCTTTTTTAATATTTGAGAAATCTAAACTGAAAAATAGATGTGAAATCCATGTGAGTAAAAGCACAATGTAATTTATCTGTCACTATTTTGCTTCTATAAGAACAAGAACAGTTTAATTTCTTGATTTTTTTATCTACGAAGAGGCAGTGTTAACAATGAACACAAGCATTAGTACATTCAGTTTTTATTTTAATTGAGAAGAGTAAAATAGGATCATGTTCCCTACAGTTCCGGGCAGAGATTCTATTTTTTCTGAATAGCCCCACTAATTCCAAAGTTAAATGCCTGGATAATGCATTGAATAATACATCTTCCCACCTTATTTCAATCTGGTAAGTAACCATTAGAAGCAGCTGAAAGACCGTCTCAAGGATATCTTTCCCCCCAGTTGGGAAGTAAAAGTATTTCCTTAAGATTCATTTTGTTTGCACAGACCAATCTTTCCTTTGATTCTTCTTTGTCACATGTGAAACTATTATAGATAGAAACAGATCAGCCACTCCTATCTCACAAGTGACTTCCCCACTCATTTCCTGCCACCCACCTCACTGTTCCACACACAGGGACCAGGGAATGAGCTGGTGTAGACTGGTGCGGGAAAACACATTAGATTAAAGCAAGGGGTGTGGGGCCCTTGCGTTTTGTTTCTGATCTATTGTCACATAAACTTTAACTATTTGATTTCCCAAAGTAAAAAGCAATTATCTCCAAGCACTTTAATTAAGCTTTGTAAATTCTATCAATAGAAAGAGAGAAAACCAGGACAAGAACTCACCTTTTTCTTTTTTTCTTTTTTTTTTCCAACTCTACCCAAGCATATTCACTTGAAAGTTTCTTGCCAATACTTGGTTTTAATAAAGAGGAAAACTTAAAAACAAGCAAATAAAAAGGTTTTATATGAGATGAATCTTATTTTGCTTGCTTTTACAAGTGGCTGTCCGGTTTCAGCGTCCTATAAAATACAAACACTTTACCAGTGATGGCATGCTTTTCAGCGCTTTCAGTGATAGCAAACAGCCAGCTGCGCATGCGTGCCACAGGTCCACCACAACCGCCCTTGACCTTGCCACAGCTTTTATTTAACACTGTGTCACAGAAGTGGAAAGATGGGTCTAATTTCTTAGCCCTCAGGGTCAACTAGCACTTACAGGGTCCCTGACAGAGCATTGAAAACCCTGAGCAATATGATGTCAGTCAGCAGCCCAAGGGATGTGAGATGTGGGGAGGGCACTTCTGTCTCCCTTATCATTTATGAGTTTGATCTTCTTTGGGTAAGGAGGACATTTGTCTTTGTAAACACAAAATACTTTTGTTTTCTTTCTTTTTCTTTCAAGGGAAAAAGAGTAAAGAACAAAGTACCAATTTCCAAGACACTGATTAATAATTATAATGAGGATACAATAACCTTTTGCAACAGAATAATCAATAGCAATCAATAAAAACATTTTTATTTTACTTTAGCCACTGTTAAGTACATACAAAAACTAAATTCTAGTTCTAAAATTCTCATAAATCAACACGAGGTTATAGAATTTGAGTTAACTTATACAAAATAATTTTTCTCTTGAGTCTTGAGTCTTTACTACTCCACTAGCAATTCCTAAGTTTAGAAAGTATAATGCCAAGCACATTTATGTAAATGATGATTAATATATTTGAAACAAATTATGCATACCATTTTTATAAATTGACTATTCCACTTTCAATCACGACTTTATTCCAAAGTATCTTTCTGAGGAGAGAAGATCATAACAATAGTGGGTATAAGACCCAGAAAAAAAATCACAGGGGGCTACGGGTCAGCACAGCAATGACTTTAAATCTGCCTACGAAAAAGTAACCTTCACACTGTATGACAGTGGTTCTCGTCTAAGTATCTCTTTACAATTTAAAGCATTATACAAGATTCCATATAAACCTTTTTTATATGAGTTATATCTATCTTTACTTCCCCTATAAGAAACTACAACTAAGACATTTTAAAATAAGCACTGATTAATTTTAAAACAACAATAAGCAAACCATTTTAGACAGACAAATAAGATATTTATATGAAAAATAATTGTTTGGGGGCTGAAGGTATAACTTAGTAGTGGAATACTTGCCTATCATGGGTGACACTCTTGGTTTGATACCCAATATCACACACACACACACACACACACACACACACACACACACACACAAACACTGCAGTGTTTCAATGTTTTAAACATTTAATGTCCGGCTTGCTAAAAAAAGTGTGTTAAAAAATCTGATTTCACCTAGATACCCAGAAAAAAATAGTATGTCAGTGCCTTTTCATTTTATTGTGAGTGTTCTACATGAAGAGCTCTATGAAATGATATAAAACAAAAGTTTATGAAATTTTTTAGTTTAAAACAAACAACTACATGATCAGTATGGCACCTATTCTGATTTTTTTCTGTACAAAACACAACAGACAGACAACAAAAGACAACAGAAAGTTCTTAGAGTCCTCAGTATAAACTCTTCCTCTACATTTTATGCATGAACTACCTCCAATAGTCATGTTTTTTACAGTGAATGTGGGGAGGGTACATCAGTGAGACTGAGATACACAGTAAGGAAACAAAAGACACAGGATTGAAACAGTTTTTATCTGATTTCTATGCCCACATTGTTATTTTCTGTTTTTAATTTTTAAATCAACACCATACAGAGTCTTTAAACTGTTGGACAATAGGCTTCATATGGGGAGATCTGGCTTAGTCTCTTTCATCAAAAAACTGCTGCTATTAGTATCGAGATATTTTCTGGTAGTTATGCTAGAACTTTTACAATGTATTCCTCATCAATTCTGTAAGTCTTTTGGTTGAGTTTTGGAGTTCTTCTGTGTAGAGGATTGTGTTACCAGTAAATAATAATAATAATAATTTAGCATCTCCCTTACATATTCATAGCCCTTTTGTTTCTTTCTCTTTCTTCTTCCTCTAGCTAATGTTTTTAGAACTATATTAAACAGAATTATTGGTACTACCTTAGGAACCTGAAATCTAAAAAATGGGAAATTGAGAGGAAATGTATTAATTCCTAGGTATATATGAACTACCAGAGCTGAACAAGGAAGATACAAAATTCTTGAAAATGAAGAAGTAATTAAAAATAAAAAAGCTACTGAGACCACCCAGGTTGCAACAGATTTGCTGCTGAATACTACAAGACCTTTAGAGAAGATCTAATGCCACCACTCCTCAAATCCTTTAAAGAGATTGAAAGGGAAGCAATACTCCCAAACTCATTCCTGGAAGCAAGTATTAACCTTGTTCTAAAACCAGAAAAGGACACAACTGAAAAAGAGTACTACAGGCCAATTTCTTTTAAAAAATATATATACAAGAATCCTCAATAAGATTCTTGCAAACAGAATGCAATAAAATATCAACAAGATCATACATCATGACTAATTAGGATTCATCCCAGGATGCAAGGATGGTTCAACATATGCAAAGCAATAAATGTAATACACCACATAAACAGAAGCAAAGACAAAAACTGCATAATCATATCAACAGATGCAAAAAAAGCATTTGACAAAATTCAACATCTATTCATGATTAAAACACTAAAGAAAATAGGAATAGAAGGTCTTTACCTCAACCTAATAAAATCCATCTATGACAAAACAACTGCCAATATCATACTAGTGGAGAGATACTGAAAACTTTCTCAAATCAGGAACAAGATAAAGATGTCTGGTATCAGAATTTCTGTTTAATAGTACCCCCTTGTACTTTGGATTCCTGTCAGGTTTGGCTAATGGAGAGCCACAGCAGAAGTTAGGAAAGAACAAGGCAAGCAAGATTGGGATTCCCGTAAATATCACACAATTAAAATATTGTCACTACTTTTATTTTCTGACCTATGCAACTGCGCCCTTCATCTCCTTCATTAAGATGTAGAGATGTTAGAGGAGTACCACTCTGCCATAAAGAAGGATAAATTCAAGGCATTGGTAGGTAAATGAATGCACCTTGAAAACATAATGTTGAGTGAAATAAATCAGACACAGAAGTTTAAATATAGCATAGTTTATCTTATATGAGAAACCCAAAATATAAATAAAAAGCAAAATGAAGAATAGAAAAAGGAAGTAGGGAGATATTTTTCCAAATGGAAAGGGGAACCAGAGTTGAATGGGGTAAAAGAAGGAAGGGAAAAGGATTTTTAAAAAAGAGAATCACAGAAAATGGAAATAGAGCTTTTACAAATAGGAAAGGGATACAAGTGGGAAGGAGCAGGGAGCCATTGGAGGGAAGGGGAGAAAACAGAATGAAGATGTGCTATGTACATGTACAAGCTCCCCATGATGATAAACATAAGAAATATGTACTGTGAAAATGTACAAATAAAAACATTAATTAAATAAAAGACAGACTTGAAAATGTAGGGGTGTTAACAGCTGCATTGTTGTTACCAAACCCACACCTTTGTAAAATATCTTTTATTAAATCACCACTGAATTATCTTAATTTGAATGTGCCACTTGTTTCAGTAAGGACTCTGACCAATACAAATTATTAACATGATCAAAGATGCTATAATTTACCTTAAAATGTAGTTTTATATTATTTAGAGAAGGAGATTAAATATAATTTGAATTTGGAGTAGGCCTAGGTAATTAATAAATGTAAGAAAGTTTGAGTAATATTTACAATTATCGGGATTGTCTTTGAAATCTTTTTTTTTCTGATTCTCTGACTTTAGCTATCAGTTGGCAAATAAACCAAGTATAGAATCCTAATTAGTATCAGTGAACCACTTGAAAAGCAGACTGACCTTAAACATGGAATCAAGGTGTAAGCTTCCTGTGTGTTCCAAAGAGAACAGGAATCAGTATAATCACTGTCATGGTTTGGATTATGGTTCTCCCAAAAGATGTGCTGAAGTCCTGAGACACAGTACTTCAGAGTATGATCTTATTTGGAAATAGGGTCTTTACAGAAGTAATCAATTGGCATGTTTCCTACTCCAGTATAGCTGGTATGCTTATAGAAAGAAGAACATACAAACAGATGCCCACAGGTGAAAACAACATGGAAAACAAAGGGAAAGTGGCACATGAAGATGACAACCAGAGATACATGCATGAGCCAAGAACACAGAAGCTTGATAGAAAACAATCAGGATCTAAGAAGATAGCCCTGGTTACAGATTAACTGTGTCTCTCAAATCCTTACAATGAAGCTCTAAGCCCCAGTATTGAATTGCATTTGGAGATGGGGCTTTAAATGGGTAGTTAAATTAAAATGACACGTTAAAGGGGGCTTAATCTAATATGATCATTGTACTTATAAAATGAAGAAATCTGGACCCATACATATTCAGAAGGAAGACAAAGAGACGACAGCCACCTGCAAGACAAGAAGGGTGGGTTCAGAAGAAACCAATTCTTAATCTCAGAATTGTAGTTGAGATATCAGAATTGTAAATCTCAGAATCTGGCTTTCAGAAGAAATGAATATTTTGTCACTAAGCTATGCAGTTTGTGGTACTTTGTTACAGCAACCCTAGCAAACGACACCCCCTACAGGTCTCAAAAGCAGCATAGCCTTGTTGTTTTATATGTTTTTTGGTCTGTCACTCTGGTTGTTCATATGTGTACATGGTAATTAACTTTATAAGAACTTATGAAAAGGAATCTGATGCTGGTAAAATGAAAAAGGATCGAGGGAAGGGGAAAAAAGAATTAAGATATGTTATGTACATGTACTAATCCCCTACAATGAATGTAATCATCATGCACTATAAGCATGTACTAATAAGAATTAAAATTTTTTTTAAAACTCCTTTTTATGTATTTCAGAATATAATCAGGAGCAACATTGCCTATGATTTCATCTTCAATGACATCTCAAAAACTTGTAGAAATTTTCCCTCTGGTAACTTTACTTATTTACTTAATTTACTTACTTAATTTACTTATTTACTTAATTTTAATTTACTTATTATCTGGTTCTTGATATTTTCCTTTTTAAACCAATACTTTAGCTGAACAAACTAGAGAAAATGACAGAATTAGATGAAATACATGTCCATGCTATATGTCTTATAAACTAAAACAAACATGAGGCACCTAGGAAGTTTCACCATTGAGATTTAGATTTTTCATAATTAGAAAATGTTTCTGATGCAAAAATTAGGGATGAAAGTAGGCAGTAAATATCAGAGGCATTGAACTAGCAGCTATGTAGCTGCCAAGGCCTGTTGTAGCTAATAATTCATATTAGAACAACAACAAAAAAGTATCAAGAAGCCAGGTTGGTTACACAGGGAATCCCTGAGGGAACACGTTTTACAGGTATGTATTTAAAAATGGAACTAGGATCTTTTAGTCTAGGAGAAGTATAGCAGACTGGCACAAGTCTTTAAGAATATCCAGAAGATCTAAGTAAAAACTGTGCTGAAGCTTAAGGCTGAAGACATGAAGGACCTTTTTATGTGATCTGGTAAGCACCATTAAGAAAATCTATCTCACAGAGTATCAGAACTCAGAGTAGATGAGGTTATACTAAAGTTGCATCTGCCTAATTTGAATAAAAACAAGCCTCCAAGCATAAAGAAAAACACACCACAATATCGGTAATAAATGTGATTTAGAAATCTGTCAACAATTATTTGAAAAAATTCAGTGAATTAGAAATACAACAGATATCTAAGTAAAAGAAAACATTTCCTTAAGAGTAGTGCCCATTCACTTCCAATATATATTAGTCCTGTGTTTCATTGTCCATTTTCCCCTCTGCCTACACCCTGCCTCTCGCTCTGTCTTCTTTCACAAATGAACTTACTCTACGATGGTGGGCATACTTCCAAAAGGTTTTAGTTACTAGCTGTAAAATATGTCACTGTCTCTGTCCTCAGGAATATAACTCACATATTTTTAAATATAGAGTCTTTATCTTCTGCTTAACACATCTGTTTTCCTCCAATGTTCCCAGCTAATATCTGGTGTCAATAACCTTAACCATTGGGGCAGCTGTTTCTGTGTCTGCAGCTCCTGAGGTTTCTATTCCACTGTCTCCTCCTCTTTCCTTCCTGCTGCCCTGCCTCCTTCTTTGTCTCTCTCTGCTGAGAAGTAGGGTACTTTCTATTCTTCTCCTTTTTTACTGCAGAGATTCAATTCCAGCTTTGTGTCTAAGCTCAAAACAGATCCTTTAACAGTCAGCACAGAAAGCGTCTCATTTCCTGAGCATCGCTGGTAAGTAATTAGTCCTCTGAAGAGTTTAGAGTTGAATATGCTGTGAGGAGGTGGGGGCTTGTTACTCAAAGGCCCCACTTGCTGAGGTCTATGGGCTGAATGCTCCCCAGACCCAGCAGCTCATGCTCTGAATTACACCTAGAATTACATACACCTAGAATTACATAGCACAGACATATATACGAAACAAGTCACCTACTTTCCATGGCAGAGTGATTATTTCGTGATGTTTCACAACACATCAAGTGGACCCACAATCTGACAAATATAAATAAATATCATTTAATTTACTTATTATAAATGATATTGAGGCAGGAAATGTGCCTGTCACTTGCCACTTTCCTTCCATACCCTTCCCTTTCCTACTATTCACACTCTGTCACTAATCAGGGTCTTGAAGTATAAACTGAACTCCCTCATTGGATCAACCACGATGGCCTTGACTTTATGAACAAAGTACAAGATATGGCACACCACTGGTGCTCGATCAATATTTTTAACAAATGAGCCGTGTTCCCATAACATGGATGGCTCTGAGAGTTCACTAAGTTCAATTTGAAGCTCCATAGGGCATTCATGTGACTGAAGCTTATTACATTTTTGAATGACAAATTAGGTTTCCAGATCAGAAGAAACCTAAACAAAGTACCTCAGCATTGGCCCCAATGATGAAACAAAAATATAAGCAGCTGTAATCACTCCAGTGTAATCCTCTTAATCACAACAGACCCAGAATAAAAGAAGAGACAACCAAGACTACTGTAGCAGCACTAAATTAACTTCCTCTGCCACTGTCAGACAAGAGGAAATGATTCATCACATTGAAGCTTGAAGCTCATTTTCCACATGAAAAATGGATTTAAGTATAATTTAATAAAACCTTAGATAACAGGCACATTGCCAAAGTGTATAGGGGATTAAAAAATATCAAGTTTTCTGGCAAAATAATAACCTAAGACTGCAGTTCTTCTGTATGTAAAATTCATCTAAAGAGCTATCACTGAACTTCCCTATCATAGATTTCTTATATGCCTTTTATGACATAAATAAACACTTGGGTTGTCTTTGGCTCTTGATGGCTTTCCATTCTCTAATGGCATTCTCTGATGATCTCTACCATCTCAGTGATCCTCAGAACCTGTACCCAACACCGAGATCTAAGAAAACTTCCTCAGTCTTTATCAATGTAGTCACTCAGAGAATTCAGGTTACAGCAAATTCAGGTAAAAGCTTTTTGGTGTCATGTGGATTTCAAAAACCTACCATTTGCAAAGACCAGAGCAAGCAGGAAGATTCTAGGGCTTACGCCGAGGGATCCTGAGAACACACAAGTCTTAAAGGAGCCTTGAAGAAAAGCTAGGATGTGGCCAAAGAGGAAGAATTAAAACACTAAGGACATCAAGGTAAGAACTTTACAGAAAATAGAAGAGGCCCAGGGATGACAAACTGACCTGCATTAGATGGAAGGTAAATCAATAATAGCTAAAAGATAGCATTGGCTACATACGGTGAGAACAAATTAGAAAATTAGTATGCATAAGCTCATGCTTTACAAGTTGAAAAAGAATTATAGCACAAAGGCTTTTCATCAAAATGTATCCAGTGGAAACTAATTTAAAATAAGAGAATTCAAAAATTTCCTCAAATTTATCAGATTTTTACATATCACATCTATGTATGATTTGGTTGTTTGAACACACTGTGCCTGTGCGGTGCTGTTTAATGAGGGAGCACTGAGCTCCAAGACTGGCTCCTGGACCAAACCACTGAGTTTCTTTCCCAAAAACTGGAAAACAACACTAACCAAACTCAGACAGGGATATACTGATTCTCCTGCCATAATGGCTTTCGGTAGTACGTATGGAGCACTTAACATTGCACCACACCTAAAGCATCAACTCTTCTGTGGGTTTTGCTTTTTATCTGTCACAACCATCCCATAAGAACAGCATGATTATTCTCACCTTTCCTGTGAGGAAACCAGAGCCATGTCTGTCAGACTCTATGGCCCGGATCTCAACCCATGCACCGTACCAGCTCCTTCAGACATTCCCCTGCGGTGAAGTGAGAACATGATTCTCTGCAGCTCAAAGAACATGGTTTTGGTTAGTTCTGACAGACCAAGGACGCTCAGTAGGTACACATGTGTGATGGTTAATATTATATGTCAGCTTCACGGGGGCACAGGATGTCCGGGTTACACATTATTTTGGAGCACATCAGTGAGATGTTTTCATATGAAGTTAGGATGTAGATTGATGCTGATTTCAGTAAAGTAGATTTCATAGCCTCTTCACTCCAGCAAGGCTGGGCATCACTCCACACTGAGGGCCTGAGTACAATAAAATAAACAAGTAGGAGGAATTTGCCTCCCTTTTTTTTTCTGACTGGTTGGTAGACCTATAAAAGTTCATTTAATCTTTGCTCTTTCTTGGACTGGCATTTACACCATTTATTTCTCTGATTCCCACATTATCAGACTCCTAATGAATACTACTGGCTTTCCTAAATCTGCAGCATGAAGATGACAGACCATGAGACCTCTCAGCCTCTGTAGTTGGAATTAGCCAACATAGACACACACTCACACACACACACACACACACACATGCATCATTTACTTATCAGGATCCAGAGAAACATTCATTTGTAAGGAAAGGTTATCCATATTAGTTATTGTCTTAGTTACTTTTTACTCATCACTGAGACAAAATACCTGATGCCCAAAGTTGGGAAAGGAAAGTTTATTTCTAACAGTTTTTGGAAGTTTCAGTCCATACTCAGTTGGTCCAAGGCAGGGTGGCATGGCCGGGGCCGCAGTTCATGGCGGCTGCAAACAGCAAGGCAGAAACCGGCAAGAGAGAGAGAGAGAGAGAGACAGACACGCCTTCTTCCTGCCATTACATCACATCCTGGCTCCACCCCTAGGATGGAGTAGCACTGACACCACCAATCCAAGTGAATGACAATGAACTAATCACAAGCACATAATTGCATGAGGCCTGGGGGCCACTGACATAAACCATGACATTACACCCCTGGCCCCCAAAGACCCAAGCACATCTTTTATACAAAAGACATTTAGTCCATCCCCAAGAGTTGCCAAAATCCTAACATTTTTCAGCATTACTGAGAAGTCTGAGTCCCAAGTATCTTCCGATATCTATGGCAAACTCTTAACTGTAACCTGCTGTGCAAGTGAAACAAGGTTAAACATTTCTGAAATGCAAATGCACAAGATAAACATTGCCATTCCAAAAGTTACAAACAGGGGAATATAAAGCATTGGAAACAAAGGAAGTCCAACATCCAGCAGGGCTAGCATTGAGTCCTAGAGTTCCATGCTCAGCATTTGAAGCAATTTGGTTGCAAGCTCCAAAAAGCTTGGGTGATTCCACCCCCAGGGCACTCCCAGGGATTTCAGCTCCTGCAGCTTCTCTCTTAAACCTTCTCTGCTTGGTTTTTGCAGCTTTTCTTGGATGATCCACATTCTTGGCTTTTCTAAGCTTTTGGGGTCTCCACTGCACCTTTGACTTCACTCTTACATCTTTACAAATTGCCCTCTCAGGGGCACACTGCTTGGCCTCCCCAGCCCTTTGCAATCAAGGTGGAAGCCATCTTACCCTCAGAAATTGTGCATTTTCCTTGCACCTAAAATCAGTAGTGTGGATGCCACCATGGTTTGCTGCCAGCTGGAGCGGTAGCCAGGCTTTTCTCTCTCTCTTGGCTGTAGGGGTCCAGTGCCTGGATCTCTGGCCTCTGTTTACTTGATTGTGAGGAAAAGCTTCTCTATGTTGCCGACATTCTGGAACCTCATGTGGCTGCCGCCATTTTGGAAACTCATGTGGCCTCTGTTGCCATTGGTGCTCTGAAGTGTTCTCCTCTGAGCAATTTTTTTTTTACTCTTGCAGTTTTGAGGCTGCAAAGGATGGAGACCTGTTGCTTCCTGGTATGCTCCATGGCCATCTTTTTTATTTCTCTGTTCCTTCTCAGCAATCAAAGTCTCAGATCTCTCTTTATAATTCAAAGCTTTACTGGAGTTTTCCTTCTGTCCAAACTAACAGTGTTTTAAATTATCCTGCTGGAATCTTTACTCTTGATTTGCAACATAAATCTGGCTAAAAGCCCCCAACAAGCCATGCCACAGCCTCAACATTCAACTGCCTTGAAATTTCCTTTGCCAGATTCTTCAGTCCATCACCCTTAATCTCAGTTTCAGGCAAAGTCTCTGGGCATGAGCAAAATGCAGACTAACTTTCTGCCAAGCCATAACACACATCATGGGGAATCCAACAACCAATGCAGTCCTTCTTCCCAGCAGAAACATCCCAAGCCTGGTCTTTACCATCAGACTTTCTATGAGGCTTCTGGTCTCCTGAGATCTGACCAGAATCTCCTCTACAGAACAGCCTAAGCTGCTCCAGCTCTAGGTATCCAGGTGACATTCCCAAACCTTTCCAAACTCTGCCCGCAAGCCATTCCAAATCCACTCAAAAAATATGGTCAGGTATAGTCACAGCAACTACCCCACTCCTCGGTACTAAATTCTGGCTCAGTTACTGTTTACTTGTTTGAGACTGAACACCTGATGCCCAAAGTTGGGAAAGGAAAGGTTTATTTCTTACAGTTTTTGGAGGTTTCAGTCCATACTCAGTTGGCTCCAAGGCAGGGTGGCATAGCAGGGCCGCAGTTCCTGGCAGCTGCAAACAACAAGGTGGAAACTGGCAAGAGAAAGAGACATACCTTCTTCCTGCCATTATATCATATCCTGGCTCCACTTGTAAGCCGATGTAGCACTGATACCACCAATCCAAGTGCTTGACAATGAACCAATCACAAACGCATAATTACCTGAGGTTTGGGGGCCACTGACATAAACCAAAACAGTTATACTCCAGAGAAAAGGAACTAACAAGAGGTGTGTAGGGGGGTGTATGTATGTATGTAAATATAAGTGTTCCTGTTAGTATGCTGAAATGACTGTGATTTTTAAAGGAAAGGGATGAGGAATAAATTTCAAATGAGCAATACAGTACTGCAATTACTGGAAATCATGAGAGTTAGATTCACCTTTTCATGAAGCCAGGCAATGCCATGAGGAAAACCTTTAATTATAGTGCAGTTTTGTGACTCACAGCTGTCCCAGCTCAAGACTGCCAAGGCAGAACAGCAGTATATTGCAAGGCCTCTCAGCCACACAAGACCAGCCGCTCCTCCTTGCGAATGTATCTATCCCGTGCACTCAGGATTTGAAGTTCATGAGCTCTGTGACTTTGCACAAGCCAGGTCATCTATCTGAACCTCTTCCCTCAGCACTGAAGAGGGAATAATACTATAGTATACACCTGTGGATCTTAGATGTACTAAAGGTACTGTGCCTTTCATGCTATGAAGGCTCAAGGAATATTAATTTTGTTATTATTCCCAGTTTTGTGTTGGTTCATGAGGTTCTTCATGCTGCAAATTTCCCTAGTCTTAAGGCTCCCAATACTTTCAGAACAAGTGAAAAATTATATCCTCCAGGTCCCCTCATTCGTCCTTTCTCTGAAAGCATGGGTCCACATATGCACACAGACAGAAAACAGGCACAAGTACGTCCCTGTCCTTTTGTCATTTCATAAGCAGACAATGGATAAAGAAATGGTGCCTGATGCACTGTTGCTGGCTACTCACAGGTGACTCCAGAGATAGGACCCCTGTCAGAGACTAAGCTGTGACATATACTACATTTACTAGGAAAAGTAAGGTGATGCCTTCAGAGGGTTACCAGAGTAATCAAAGAGGTTAGGTAACAGACTAGATAAGATACAAGCTACCTTCTTCAAGCATGAGACTCTCACTTAGTCACATGCAGTGCAATTATAAAAGTGACCACATTAGAAAACCCTGGATCCAAGGAGTAGAGACATCTGGTTACTTTTAAGCAAAGTTTGCCGATATACATAGTCATGTCCTGATCTCACCTACAAAATGCAGAAAGAAAGTAAGCTCTGCTCTTAGTTTTGTGTACTTCCAGGTTTTCCTGCCATTGTTTCTATGGCTGACTACAATTATGAAGATTAGAATCTCCTGCCTGTCTTACAACAAGGGAAAGCAACCAAAGATCTGTGTCAATCAAGAGTTGCGTGTCTTTTCATCCTTACATAGGCAGATGGTAATTGTACAATAAATCACAGTTGGTAATTTTCCAGAAAAACAACAGACAACGATGTATCCTCACCTCTGAATGTCAAGGAAAATACTCTGAATACTATGTTACTTGACAGTTGTTTAAAATCAAAGTGTCTACAACTTGCTAGAGAATGCAAAATGGATGAAGCCAAGTATAATTTTATGAATACTTGGGAGAAATGTCACTTGCAGGTTTGAATTGTACTAAACATTGTTTTAAGTTTAGAAATGAGCCTCAAACCACATTTCTAATAATTTTCGCTATTTGCATGAAATAATGAAATTACAATCATCAGTCTCCTCCTAATTGCTTATCTGTTCTGTTCACTCTGCTTCATTCCTCTCTTCCTTTGCAAATCTGCACACTCAACTCCTTACTCACATGGCAAAATATGTGTCCCAATGCTCCAAAGTTTTGTTGTTATAGTTCTATTCTTATGGAAACACTTTGTCTTTACATACTGATTCCAAAATGCCAAGAAGGAGATTCCAACTAGCATATATTTTTATAACAAGGGACTGAGTAGTTACTGACAATAGAGTAGGAACAATTGCAAAGCTGGTGGATCCTTTCTTATATATGGGGACAAGAGAAGGAACAGGCTCCAGTAGATAATTCTCCAAAGGCAGGGTGCTGCAGTGTCCTTCTTCCCTTTAATCACACCTCTTTTCCCCCTGTGCTAGCTTTTCCCAACCTACCCAGGATGGTCATTTCTCAAGTGAGGAGAGCTTACCATGAATCAAACATGGTGCCAAAACTTTGTAAGTCTCAGGTTCAATTGCTGCTAGAAAGAGGATCTGACATTTCTGTGTTCTCACTGCACTGGCATTATTTTCTATGAAAGACAATTAAAGCTATTCAGTGATTATTTGGAATTTTCTACAAGGGTATACCATCAGACTTATGTATTAATTGATCTTTTAAATCTTTGCACAAGGTTTCAACAGCTAACCCAAAGCAGAGAATGTTGATTTGTTGTTAGCATAATGCTAACCATGGTATGAGAAATAGTAAGAGTATTTTGTAGGCAATCAATAGTTGGTATTCAACATAATGCTTAAAAGCAAGTTAGTAGGAGAAAAGTTTATTTGTATAAATTAGTTGGAGTTTCCTAGAATACTTACTGCCCACATTTTGTTGCTCTGAAGGATATTTTTCACAAATTTAACCATATGGAACAATCACTAGCTTTAATGAATTTAATGAAAGCCTGACATCCTACTAAACTAATTCAGAACAAACAGAATCCCAGAGAGGACAATTAGAACATGACACTGTCTCTACAGAGATTCTATTAGTTCACAGAAATCCAAGCAGACATCAAATTATTTCTATATTATGTATATTCTACCAAATAACATTGTGAGGGAAAAAATGATATAATGTAACAAATACATCTTCAGAAATCTTAGCCCTGAACTAAGAGTCTGTATCAATCTGTCCATACTGTGTATCCTTGTGAAATTTAATTGTCTTATGTTATCACGTAATGTTCCATTTTGATTTCCTCTTCTCAGCTCCATGAGGGCTCAAGGAGTACATACCTATGCCTTGAGCATGCACTTGGTTGTGACTGATTATGAACCACCAACAGTGATGTGCTAACTGAAGGCAAGTAGGTTAGAAAGGAATAAACCATTTTCCAATTTCCATAATAACCTGTAAATTCATTCCATTTTTTCCATGGTCCATGTCAGGACCCATGGTTTGATTGTCATTTTATTTTCTTAGCTATATCCATTTAAAGCACAATGTCTGGCACAGATTAGATAAGCACTGTTAAATGAATAAAAGAAATCCATCAATATAGTCCAGGATAAAGAAGTGTCTGCCTTTGCACTCATGAAACTATCTTTCTATATATCAACTTCTAATTTAAAGAGTTACTAGTGAAACAAGAAGAATAAAAATATATATTAAAAGTTTGGAAATGGTACTTAGAAGAGGAAGGATGGTGTGTTACAGCTAGCATTGTTTCTCCTGGTTGTCTGACATTGCAGGGGACCAAAGTAGGCCATTACAACATAAGGATTGCTTTGAGATGAAGGAATGTGAGATACCAAAGATATAGAAAAAAGCCCTTGCAGAATATTCCTAACTTGAAAAAAGGCAGAAGCTGCTGAGAAATGATAAATGCTACAGGTCCCTCCTGATGGAGAAGTTTTGCAGTCGGGAAGAAGACAGGAAGTCTGCATGAAGATGGACCTGCATAAACAAACCTTACTAAAATCACACTTTTATCTTCCATTAGTCTCCCTCATATGTTCACCTTCCCATAATTTACCACTTCTGGAAGCTTAAAGGCTTCTGCTTTGTCTTATCACAGCTCCAAAATTTATCACTCTTTGTTCACAATGATATATAAATCTTAGGCCTATCCACTTGGGAGAACTTTTTATCTAGGAATACCTGTGTTTCATGAGAAATTTAACAGAAAGTAGATTTTCATGCCTTTTCCCATATTAATCTGTCTTTTCCTTATCTAATTTGCAGGGCCCCAACCTGAGGCCCTGAGAGATAAAGGTTTTTCCTTTCCTATACTTTCTTATTTTTTCCTTTCCTATACTTTCTTATTTTTTTCCTCTATGTTAGGTACGTGATTATACACAGATCCTTTATGTGGTAATTTTAACTTGGATGCTATGGCTGAGATTAGCTTCATTAATCTCATGCATATGAAGAATAACTATATTCTTCTAGACAGCTGCCTATCATTTGGCATAATAAAAGGAATGACCTTAAAATACGATGAGAGAGAATTTAACTAGATGTGAGAAAGAACATCAGACTGATTAGATGCTGAAAATCCCCCCAAAAAAGGGTGATTAAATAGTCCTATTTAGAGGCATGTAAAGCAAAGAAAATGAAGGGGTTTTTTGAGGTTTTAAAAAATCCTCCAAGGAGACAGCCTTTAATGGTTTCAGAAGGTTTCTGTCTGCTCTCTGAACCATGATTCACTATCCATCCTTAATAAGTGCATCCCTATGTCAGTATTTGAAGTCAAAACATGAAGCAATTCAAACTATGTTATTAAATTAATTTCTGCTTTTCAAGTTTCCAGGTCTAAAAAAAAATCACCTAAAATGAGGAATTATTTTCTCAGAACTAAAAGTTTGAAAGAAGATCCCATTACCACAAATAGATACAAGACATCTTGGAGTAATAGGCACTTGCTCCCATGTGCATAATGAGTGTTATTCATCTTTTGATAAATTAGCTTAATTGAGTCTGGAAAATAAAAAACAATTTAATATAGATATGCATAGTTCCCACCCACATACTTATTTACATTTTCAGTTTTTAATTAGCTTTGTGATATAAAAAATGTGCTCTAAATTTATAATCCTTTGAAATTAATTGATTTATTCAGTTTACATATTTACTAGACTATCCCCAGAAAATGATTTCAAGCCCAAATTCACCATAAGTAATTGGTAATGAAAAGCAAACCAGAAGAGACCTAGGATAGCAAAGGCAATTCTAAGCAACAAAGGCAAGGAAGGAGGCATCACAATCCCTGACTTAAAGTTATACTACAAAGCTATTATAATAAAATCAGCATGATACTGGAATAAAATCAATGGAATAGATTAGAAGATGCAACTACAACTACAAACACTCAGCCACCTTATCTTTGATAAAGGGGTCAAACA
>PVJX010016672.1:15865-39945 GCA_004027295.1 Dolichotis patagonum | reverse complement strand
ATCTAAGAAGTCAATCAAAACACAGAGCCCAAATAGGGTGAATCAAGGTACAGGAGAACTAGCAGTGTGCACCGAAGCTTGCAAATCGTTAAGTCTAAGCATTGTAAATGGGATATATCAACCAAAGATTAAAAATGTAAGGGGATATATCATGCACAATGGTTTTCATCATATTCTTAATTTCACACATTTGGGGAGGAAGTAAGGAAGCATAAAGGGACAAAACTAGGGGAAAGGGAAGTGTTGGTAGCATCGCTCCGGTACTTTGACCCCAATTATTAGAAAAAACAGTTTGGCAATGCTCTTGCAATACCAAAAGTTGACTACAAGAACAATTTAAAACAGGGAAGCAAACTATATTTTGAAATCACTAGAGAAGACATAGAGCATATAGTTAAAGGAAAAGTAAAGGGAAAAAGTAAAAATAAATGTCAGAAGTAAAATTATACTCGAAGTTGCAGTTATCACACTCTAATAATAGTTACAAATAAGTACCTTTAAAGGAGAGATACTTGTTTCCTTTCTACTTTAAAGGAAATAATGTTCACATTGATTTGAAAAACAAGACAATGACATTTTGCTCCCAAAAGACAACTAGAAAATGTGGTAGAAACAGTCGTGACAAAAGGATAGTCAAAGACTTAGCAGACAAGAACAAAGCGATATTAACTGACAACAATAGAGGCTAGTCTGACTTTTCATATACTCATTAAACACTTATAAAAATAGACCACAATAAGAACCTAAATAAGTCCCAAGAAGCAGTTACAGAAGAACAAAGCCCCACTGGAAACACCAGAAATCTAAATCAAACCCCACCTCTGGGAATACAGAGGAACTTCCCCACATAAACTTTTGTCACAGTAGAAATGAAGAATACAGTCACAAACAGTTAAAAAATAGAAAACAACACAAAACAAACAGTACACAATAAATCTTAGGTGAGATAAGCGAAGCTATAATTGGAAACAACAAACAGATGAAAGTCTGGTTATATAACCCAGACTAAAAGCTACTCTTGCTGTTATTTAAGTATTATATAAACACATAAACTATATACATACAAATTCAGAGAGAACGTTCTCTAAAATGTCAAAACCAGTTATCTCTGAGTTATGGAATTTCTGTTTTCTTCTGAATTTTCTAAGTAGTCTCCATGAGCATGAGGTACTTTTAAAATCAGAATAAGATTAAACAAAGTCCCACAAAGCATAATTTACAGTCGTAAGAGGTTAGAAAAACAAAAACAAAATACCATCTTGCCAGAATGGTAGAGGCAATTAAAATTCTTTGCTTTGCTTTGACTTGCAGGCTTCAGCCAGGCGATGCCTATTACCAGGCTGTTACCAGGTCCCCGTTCTTTTCTCTAGTCTCCTGCCTGGAGATCACCTGGTGTACATGGCTGACAAACATCGTCGCCCTCTTTTTAGGGGAAAATTAAGCCTTCGAACAGACAGTTTCTGTGGTACTGCTACTGTGTCAAGTCCAACATCAACTTCATACAACGGCATTCATAGGGCAGAATGGGTGGGAGGGAAATACCGGGGCTAAAGAGAATTTCCTTTTTTGTGTTGCGTGTTGTTTGCGTTTCTTATATTTGCAAAAAAAAATAATAATAATAAGGTTTTGGGCAATATTTTAAAGACACTTCAAATATTGTAAGTAACCCCTGACACCAATTCAAATTCACATGAGAAAAACAAGAACAAAAAAGAAAATGCCATTAAGAGAATGAACACGCTTTAGCTCAGTGGCACAAGCGCCCGCCTGGCAAGCGTGAGGTCATGAGTTTGATCCCCGGTACCAAAAAGAAAAAGAGAATGAACATGCTGAGCCTGGTGGTGTGGCAGAGCCCTTGCCTCGCATGTGCGAGACTCTAGGTTCAAGTCCCAGCACAGGGGGAAAAATTAACATGTCACACCAGAAAATAAGAATGCAGGAAATCACAGAGGAGCAAAAAGTAAAATGGCAGACAATGTACAATGACAAAATTAAACACAATAAAATGAAGTCCAACTAATGAATTAAGCAATCAAATTAGAAAACAGAGTATCATGCAGTTTTAAAAAATCCAGCTATATGCTGCTGTCTGTAGGAGACATCTTAAAGCCACAAATAGGTTGGAATTAAAAGAATGGGAGAACGCGCATCAGGGAAATAGGACAGCTGGGGTAGCTATACCGATACCAGAGGAAGGAGATTTAAAAGCTAAAGTCACTCAGAGCTAACCAGGGTCATTTTATAATAACAAAACGGTCATTCCTTTCAGGAGATGTGAACACCCACTCACCCAGCAGAACCCTAAAATACATAAGGCAAAACCTGACAGCTTTGATGAGACAAATCTATAGTGAAGCCACAATACCTGGATACTTCATTATCTAGTTTTCAATGAAGGATAGAACCATTAGGAGATTAACAGGGAAACAGAAGACTTGAAGGACATTATAAACCAACTACACCTAACATATTCAGTCTTCAACACCAGAAGGGTGTGTTCTTGCCCCAACCTTCTCCTCTCTCTCCTCTCTCTCTCTCTCTCTCTCTCTCTCTCTCTCTCTCTCTCTCTGCTTCTTGGCCCCCATGGATTGAGCGGCTTTCTCTGTCATCCCCTTCCCCAGCTTTCTCTGTCATCCCCTTCCACCGTGCCATCTTGGCCTTGCAGTCAGCTAACTATGGACCGAACTCTCTGCAACTGTCGGCCAAAATAAACCTCTCCCCCTTTAAGTTCCAGGTATCTGATATTTTGTCCCAGCAACAAGAAATTACTATTACAATATGCTCTTCAACCACAAGGGAATTAGCTAGATTTAAAAAATTCATAAGCTTCTAAAAATTAAGTCACTGTTAAATAACTTTTAGGTCAAAGAAGAAATCACTAAAGAATGTAGAAAATGCACTGAGGTAAATAAAAATAAAAAGACATAACAAAACGTAGGGAATGCAGCCAAAGGAGTGACTTCCTAAAGAGAAATGTACAGCTATAAATGTATGTATTGAAAATAAACGATCTCAGCCAGGCATAGTGACACATATCTGTAATCCCAGCACTTGGGAGGCTGCGGTAGAGAGATCACAAGTTTGAAGCCAGCCTGGACTCACAGTGAGCTCCAGGCCAATAATGTAACCATAAAATACTGGAAAAAGAACAATTAACCCCAAAGCAACCTGGAAAAAAGAAATAATAAAGAGTATAGTAGAAGTTAATGAGCTGGAGAATAGTAAATCAGTAAGATCAAAAGTTATTTAAAAAGATCAACAAAATTGACAAAACCTTAGCCAAACTGCCCAGCAAAACAGAAGGCCACAGTTCCAGATACCATAAAGATCGCTTTGTTGAACTATGTGCCAGGTCTTCGCTTGGCTTCTGGCAGGAACGGGGTCTAGAAAGACATTAGCCATTTCCACACAGCTTTTCAGCACAAGACTAAAAACAATTCTTCAACAGCCTGGGATGTGCCACTGTCCATGCACCTACCCGAGCAATAGTGCTGTCATGTTTTCATTTGCTCTACGCCTCAAGACAGGTAGAAAACGATGTGAAAACGAGTCGTGTGCACTCTCATGGTCAAGCAGTCCTATTCCTTTGGGGAGGGGTACTCCACACACTCCTGGCAGACCGGAGAAAAACAGCGGAGCTACAAAGATCAGATCCAGAGGGTGAGGGGCCAGCTGCAGTGTAGCCCCCTTTTCCCCTGGGGCAGAGCCAGGCCAGCTGGGTTCTACAGCCCGCTCTGGGAGCCTGAGCCAGTCCCCTACCTGTGCGATGCGCTGGCAGACTCACTGGCTAGACGGAGTCTCCTGGTCACTACCACCTGTCCCTCGGTAGCGCAGGTGGCAGGTCCCGGCGTCATCCTCTCGGGCCTGGGGTGCCTGTGTCATCGCGCCCCCACTCTCCGGCCTCCAGTGCGTCCTGAGACTTACTTCTCAGTAACCCACCTCACTGGCTCCCTCGGAGCCACAGCTGCCTGGTGCCCTGAAGGGCTTCCCGAGAGGAGCAGCCCAATGCACCGTGCCCCCCTCGGCTCCCTTCCCCCGAGTGTAAATCTGCTTCGATGCTTCCTGCTACAAGGTCCCTCTAACTGCTCTTAGAACAAAGCCCTGGTGTCCAAACGGAGGCCCTGGCTTCCTCTTCCAGGGGCCCAGGGCACTCTCCCCCCTTAGGATTTTGTGCTCCTCAGCTCGGGTCTATGAATTACCTCAGAAGCCTCCGCACTTCCGGGGACCCCTGCGCCCAGGGTTGTCAGTCTGCATCCCTGCTGTTCCCTTGGCTGGGCCATCATCACCCACCACAGCGCCCTCCAACTTCCTTGACACTTGCCTGACTTCCCCAGACCACACCGAGCTCCCGCTAGTGCCTAACGCTGTGACTCATGACGGAAGGACAAGATGAGGCCAGAAAGGGCAAGCACTAGGACCCCACGGCAGACACGACTTAGTGCCATCTGCCCGAACCCCACCCCCACACATTGTTTGAAGTTGGCACAAAGGATGGGTGCAGCTGTTGGTTCTATGCATTCTTGCTTTCCTACCTGAGCCAACTTATTCCTTAAATCTTCACTACCCTGAAAGTGCCCTTCTCCTTAGATAATTTGCATTGCTATGCTGCAAAATGCTTTCTTAGATCTAAACCAAATTTACATTACAATTTAAATTCATTTCCTGGCAATGACTGCTTTCCTAAAAATCCAGAGGGCGAAGGACAGCCTAGTGACCTTACAAAAAATACAAGTAAATCCCACGTCACTCGTGATTTTATGAAAGGAGAGAAGGGCACTGAGGAACACTCAGAAGCTATGGTGCAGCGAGGGTAACAGAACCGCGCACTCCACTGCACAAACTTTCATCTTATCACTTCATCACTAGTCCATGAAATGTTTTCAGGGGCAGAACTAGGTCCCTCTAATGTCCTTCCACGACGACACCAGCGGTTATTGCTTCCCAAATAAGTGTGTGATGGGCTGGAAGCCGCCGAAGAGCTTTTCCCACAGTAACGCACTGACCCTCACTAACAGCTCCGAGAGGTGATGTAATAGTCTCTCCCGATGTGCGAGGGGCGGGATACAGAGTGGACCACAAAAATGAATACGGTACCAGACGTGCTAAAATTTGCAAAGTTTACTTCGCCTGTATTTTTTTCTTTGTGTGGAATTTGCAAAAAAGAGTATACACATTTCAAAGCCTGCAAAAGAAAAGACTAGAAAAAAGGAGGAAAGAAGAAACCTAATAACACATTGAGTCAAGACAGCAAAGGAGAGAGGACAGTGGCTGGCGGACTGGAAAAGGCGATGGTAGCTTGAGACGTAAAATAGTATCGCATCGCCGTATTTGTACCTGTCGTATTTGTTTATCCAGAATCTTGACATCAAAGCAAAACCAAAGAAGAAAAAAAAAAATGAAAGGAAATGTAAGGCTCTGATAGTGTACTTAGAATGGAAAGAGGCCATGGCCTAAAATTTAAAAAAAAAAGCAACAGAGGCAGAAACACACTACCTTAGGAACAAATGGAACCAAGAAAACATAAATCATGACTTAAAATGAAATAATGAGCCATCAGGAGAGACTGGAGAACGGAGGGTTAGGAGTCCAGCCAGGTCCTCTGATCCTCTATGTGTTAGTGGGAAGAAAGTAGATAAGCATGAAACTGATTGAGAAACAGCATAACTCAAAGGTCTGCAGGGCAGGGGGTGCAGCTCTGTGGTAGCCTGTGTGAAGCCCTGGGTCCCAGTCCCAGAACCATGATTTAAGAGCAAAATCAGGCATGGTGGTGCGCACCTGTAATCCTAGTACTTGGGAGACGGAGGCAGGAGGATCACTGCAAGTCCGAGGCCAGTCTGGACTATATAGTGAGCTCAAGGCTATCCTGAACTTGCATATTGAGACCCTGTCTCAAAACACTGAAAATGGGGAAGGATTAATTTAGGTTTTATTCTACAAATTTTAAAGTAAACAAAATATAAAATAGGTGCGGGGAAGGAGAAGGGAGGACGAACAGGGCTGGAGAGGGATTGCTGGCCAGGCCTTGCAGGACAGGGGCCATGAGGAGCAGGCTTGTGCCTGGAAGAGGAGTTAGACATGGGGCAGCAGGAGGGGGCACAGAGGTGATTTCCCGGCAGTCTTTCTCCACCCTACGAGGTAAATTCCTTGTGGGCAGGGATCTTGTCTATACACCAGAGCTGTCCAATTTAACACATATACAAATATAAGACCCAGTTAAGGGCCTGGGGTTTAGCTCAGCAGTGTAAGTTTCTGCTTGGCAAACGAGAGGTCATGCGTTCAATCCCCAGTTAAATGTGAGTTCAGTAAACAAGAAATAAATTTTTTGTCCAACAGTGTCTCAAGTGGGGCACTTTAAGTTCAGATTTAACTTTGTGTCCTGTACTTTATCTAGGTACTCTCTGAATAGCCAAAAACTGTGGTGGGAGAGAAGGAAATACAAGCCACTGGGAAACAAGAACACTCAGACGGAGAGATCAAACCTTCTGTCATTCCTTAGCAAGGCCACAAAGTTAACCTTCTGAGCAACGCTGTTTCCCCACTGGAAGTATCTGTTATTAAACAGTCAAGGGGAGCCGGGGACAAGACTCAGGTCACCAGACACACAAGTCAAAGCCCTGCCGTCCCTCCCAATGCATCATCACTACCCACCCGACATCCACCACCCTCCTCCGGCAGAAACGCAGACAGCGGGGCTGCCTGGGCCTGCCAACCCCTTCACACCGGTGTGAGCGCACAACATCTGCAAAGAAATAGGTTATCCGTTTGCTTGCTGATGGAATCTGGGCAAATCATCGGATGTTTCCGGAAAAGACTGTATTAATAGTAGCAACTCAAACTATAAAATATCCAGGGATAAAGATATTGAACAAAAAAATGTGCTGGGCCTATCTGAAAAAAGGTAAAGTTTTACTGAAGGATAGAAGAAGAAGGAAAAGAAGGAGGAGGAGGAGGAGGAAGAGAAGGAGGAAGAGGAGGAGAAGGAGGAAGAGGAGGAGGAGGAAGAGGAGGAGGGGAAGGAGGAGGAGAAGGAGGAGGAAGAGAAGGAGGAGGAAGAGGAGAAGATGACCAGTGATGAAAAGAGAAAGTTGGAAATTATATTCTATTTAGAGTCAGCTTCTAAAGTCACTATGCAAGAAAACAGAGGTGAATTATTTTTATCATCTTAGGATGTGGAAAATATTTCAAAATATGACCTGAAATATAGAAGTCATAAAAGAGAAGAATGAAAGATTATGAAACAACTTAAAATTCTTCCATGGGGCCAGGGATTTAGCTCAGTGGCATAAGTGCCTGCCTTGCAAGTGCACGGTCATGAGTTCGATTCCCGGTACTAATAAATAAAATAAAATAAAATAAAATAAAATAAAATAAAATAAAATAAAATTCTTCTATCACAAAAGGAGGCAAACAAAACTTAAAACACACACCAGCAATTACAATAGTCTAGGAGAAAATATTTGTAACAAAATACCAAAGATTCATACTGCTATTATATTAGGAGTTCCTAAAATCAATTAAAAAGATACTCAAAAGGAAATGATATACAAAACATATAAGGAAACAAGTTTCTGGAGTAATATCCAGGTGGATATAAACCTAAGATACCTGATTAGGAATCAGCAAAATGCAAATTCAACTCTGAGAATTTTAGCCAAGACGTTAATGAAATTAAAAAGGTGAAATGAAGGCATTGGAGAAGGTGTGGAGAAAGAGGTTCCCATGCACTCTGGCAGGACAATAAGTGTGGAATAGCTTTCAGAAAGGCAGCGTGGCAAAATTCTACCAGAATTTGTTTTTCTATTTAGTTTTTTTGAGACAGTGTCTCACTATGTCATTCAGGCTGGCCTTAAACTTGTGGCAATCCTCCTGTCTCAGCTTCCCTAGTGTTGAGACTACAGGCATGTGACACCATGCCTGGCTCTACCAAAGTTTTGGACTAATGATCCCAAGTGTGGATCCCAAGTAGGATTGTGAATTCAACATTTACACAAATGCAGACGGACACAAAAAACAAACAGATGAGTTTATGGAGCCAGAGATTTACCTGACGTGCAATATACAAAGATAGATTTGGGTTTTTTGTTGTTGTTGGGGTTTTGTTTTGTTAGCTTGTTTTTGAGATAGTCTTACTCTGTTGGACTTGAACTTACTATGTAGGCCAGGCTGGCCTCAAACCTCAAACTCATGCTGATCCTCCTGCCTCAGCCTCCTGAGTGCTGGGAGATAGACTACATATACTTTTTGTTGTCATTGTTCCGGGGATCAAACTCACGACCTCACACTCGCCTAGCAGGCACTTGTGCCACAGAGGTAACCCCCAGGCCTGACAGACCATTATTTTAAAACTTAAAAATTGAAACTTCCTAAATGTTCATCATTAAGGGAATAAAATTTTGTCACCTATTTAATGAGCTGCTGCTAAAAAGAATGTGATAGATGTAAGTGTACCTGCTACAGACTTCCATTAGGAATTAAGCATGTTTTTCATTTGTGTGTTTTTTGTTGTTTTAGAATCAGGATCTTGCTGTGTTGCCCAGGTTAGCCTCCAGCTCCTAGGCTCAAGAAACTCTCCTGCCTCAGCTTCCCAAGTAGCTGGGACTACAGACATATGGCACAGCACCCAGCTATAAATTAAGTTAAAAAGAGAGAATTTACAAGGATGCGTCTTAATGTAAACATGTATTTTTTAAAAAATTAGCCTAGATGAATCTGATCCTGGTCTTTGTACACCCATAAAGTCTGAAAGGATGAATGGGGCTGTTGTTACTATAGGAAGCAATGCATACAGTGGCGCGGCTGAGAAAGGACCGCTCCGTCTTTATTTGGGGTACTTACGTGTTACTTTCAAACTAAAAGCAAAAGAAAACCTTCCTGTTCCTGTTTGAAATTATTACCCTTTTTTTTTTCTTTTTTCTTTTTTTTTTTTGACATAGGGTTTCCTTATGAAGTTCAGGCTTGCCTTGAACTCACTTTGTAGCCCAGGCTGACCTTGAACTCAGAGTGATCCTCCTGCCTCAGCCTCCTGAGTGCTGGGATTACAGCCGTGCACCACCATGCCCCGCTACTTTCAATATTTTAAAAAATTCTTTGTTTCTCTGTCTGTCCTCTCTGCCTTCTTTCCCACCTTTCTTCCTTTCTTTCCAGGGGCTCAAACCCATGACCTCACGTGAGCCGGGGAAGCATCTACCACTGCGCTGCGGCCCAACGTTCCGCCGCCTTCCAGTCTCTACTCTCAGAGAAGCCGTCCGCTCTCCCCACACTATCTGGCACCACTGCGCCTGCGCCTGCACTTCAAACCAGCACGAGCGCAACCACTCTTTCCAGAACTCGGGGCTCCCCAGGCTGGAAAAGTGGGTGTTTCCACCACTCACGAGAGTGGAATTCAAATGCGGAGCGCTCACAAGGGGACTGGACTCGCGGTGGGGGCGCTACACAGGCCCAGCACAATGCAGTTTCCAGCAAGACAAGCACACCCTCTCCAGGGCTCAGCTCAAAGACAGCCGCGTGCGGGCCTGCGGGCCTCCCGGAACCAGTGAAAACGCTGCAGATTTGGCAATGGAGCTGGAGGGCTAAGAGCATTTTCATATGAGCTCCATGGAGGCATAATTGACAAAGGAATTTGTAATTAAATAGTAGGGGGAAAGGAGAAGAAAAATAATAGGAAGGAGGAGAGGTCTCCCTCTGGCATGTTAGTGAGGAGCTGTTTTGCAAGTGGATTCTTTTGGCATTGTTTGCGCTAAAGACAAATACTCTGCATGGCCCTGCTCACACCACGCGCCCTGTAACTCCAGCAAGATTTGCTGCTCACGATGCAATGCCCAGCGACGCTAAAAATTCATTTGTATTTCAGAATTGCCAAAATTGTAAGACTATGTAGTAGGAAAAAGTCAGATAAAAGAGGGCCAAAAATAGACTGGCACATTCAAGGCCAGCTCTGCAGTAGCTTTCAAGTCGAAAGCGAAGACTTGCTTCTGTCTCACACCCAGCCAGGGGCTGGTGATGCAAGCACAGCCTCCTTTCTGCCTTCCTCAATGTGCCCTTCCGTTACACTAAAAGCAGGCACTGTGGTCCTCTCCTGATATCCTCAGCTCCGCTGAAGGTGGGCTGGGAGGGGAGTAGCTGCTGAACTTGATGTGACCATTTGGAGAGACCAGCAGGCGGATCTTAGCTGCCGTCAGCGTCACCTGCCCTCTGCACGCCTCTTTTTTAAAGCCAAGGTCACCCTACAGAGCCCTAGCTGGTCTTGAACTCACAGACTTTCTGAGTCAGCCTCCCAACTGCTGTGATTGCAGGCCTGTACACCGCTTGACTCACAATGCCATCTGTGTACACAGGCATGTAAGTATCCGTTTTTTTGTTTGGTTTGGTTTCGTGTTTCTTTTGACACAGGGTCTCATGATGTCATTCAGGCTGGATTTGAACTCACTATGTACCCCAGGCTGACCTCAAACTTGGCAGTGGTCCTGCCTCAGCCTCCCGAGGCTGGGATGAGAGGCCTGCACCATCACATCCGGCTCACGGTACCTTTGAAATGCTGATTATATGTCTTCCGTTTAAAGAAACACACACACACACACACCCTGTTACTATTAGCATGGCAACAATAGTTAGCTGAATGTTTTCTTCACTCCTGCTGCTTCAGTGTCACACCTGTAGCAATACTGATCAGGACTGGTCAGAGATGCTTCGTTACAATGACTCTAAGATCTCTGCTTCAGTTTGCGTTGGAAGGGTCCTTGTATTGGAGGCTGAGTCCTTAATGTGGTGCTGGAGACGGGCAGGTTCTTTAAAAGGTGGGTCCCAAGCCAGCCATGGTGGTGCACACCAGTAATCCCAGCACTCGGGAGGCTGAGGCAGGAGGATTTTTGCGAGTTTGAGACCAGCCTGGGCTGTGGAGTGAGCTCAAAGCCAGCCTGAACTGCATAGCGAGACCCTGTCTCAAAAAGACAGAAAAACAAAAAAAAAGGTGGGGCCCAGTGGCCGGTCCTCACACTGTGGTCCTACAAGCCTGGGCCTGATCCCGCACTGAGATGTGAACACAGGCCCTCACCTCTGCTCTCCACCACTGGCACAACCCGAAGGCCCGCGCCAGGCCTGGCCTGGCCTGACCTGACGCGGGCGCCACGCCTGTTAGTGGCCAGCACTGCGAGCTAGATAAACTTCTTGTCTTCACAGAGTGTGCTATCAGTTTGCTGGACACTGGGACACACACCACCACTAGGAAGTTAGTTCTGGGTTTGTCCACTGACAGGTCCATGGAAGTTCTTCCAGAGTATCTTTGGCCGTAGAAAAAGTTGCATTTGTTGTTTGCTGGGAAGAAGCCGTTGACGATAAGCATGTGCCCTGAGGTCTTACTTTAGTACCACACGGGTGGTGTATGTGAAGTCAGCCCCACCAGGACAGGGGGTGGTTGCCTGTTTTATCTGCACCATGTCCCCAGGCATTCAGTGAATATTCGTGCACTGCAGAAATAAAATGCTTGCACGGAAACCATGTCTGGATATGCAGTTGTGTGTGCAAATGCATTCAACAATTGTTAACCCCGGGTATCAAGTTAGGGCATACTTTCTGGTGGACTTGTATTTTTCCTGTTCTGTAAGGAAATGCATTGCTTTTGTACCGAGAAGACAAAGACATCTCTCACGATGATGGCTGAGCTGCTGCCTCTGCACCCGTCACAGGTCTGTTGGGAAAACAGCCTTCTGCAGCGACCACGCTGTCTTCTCCTTTCCAACTCCTCCTCCTCCACAAAGATTTTAGGGCATCAGGCACGTCAGAAGCAGCTTTTCTTCAGACAGCTGGGGACCTTGGATTGTAAACTAGTCCTTTCTGCCACTCTGGCACAATTTCCGCATGCTTATCGAAGCAGGATATTTAGAAATACTGCACATCATGTGCTTGCATCCTAAGTTAGAGAGCATAAAACTTGAAAGCTGGGAAGGAGAATTAAAACTGGAGCTCTTAAAAGATGCAAATTTATTTCTGAGACTCGAGATGGAGGATACGACAGCTGTACCATTCATCTTTCCAGTGATGGGTTAAGAATATTTAAAATTCAGTCCGCAGCCCAGCCTCTTCGATTCCCAGAAATCGGTGAGCCCTAAGCCTGCTCAGCCCCAGAATGGGGTCTGAAACTGTGGCTAGTACTCAATTCTATATACACTATGCTTTTTCTATACATGCAAGCCTATGGTAAGAGTTTAACTGATAAATTAGGCACCAAAAGAGAGTAATGGTAATACGGAAATAGCACCACTGTGATAATAAAGTTATTTAAAGCTGATGACTTGTTTACTTCTGGGATTCTGTTTCATATTTGCCGACTGCACTGCAGTGTAAATAAAGCCATGGGTACGGATGGGCGACCACACACGGGAGGACTGCACAGGGGCCGAAGGGGCCTGGTACACGGAGCTGCCCAGCATGAAACCCGCCGAGCAGTTAGAAGTTGGGATAGGTGGGGATTTAGCTCAGCGGCATAAGCGCCTGCCTGGCAAGGGCACAGTCATGAGTTAGATTCCTGGTACAAAAAAAAAAAAAAAAAAGTCAGGATAGTGGTTATCTCGGGGTGCTGTGAAACCAGAGCAGTGCTTATGTGGGCTCTGGGGTGTCGGTGACACTGTTTCCTGACCTGGGTGGCATTATTGTATCACAATAGTTTCCGCCCCAAAAACTGCATCACCAAAGATGTGATGGACTAACACAAGAGAAGTTTATTCTCTTAAAGTTCTAGGAGCCAAAAGTCAGAAATCAACGTGGGGGTTGGCGCGGTACTGCTTCCCTGCTTCCTCCAGCTTGGGGGGACTCGGGAGTTCCGATGGCTGCCGTCCCCTTCCTCGCTTGGTCTTCTGGGCGTGACTGCCTCTTCTATGCCTCTGCCTCTGGACCCAAGGAGCCCAGGAAAATCTCTTCAGCTCTTTGAATTACCTCTGCAAAGCCCTCCTTTCAAATAAGATGATCCTCGCAGCTTCTGGGAGTGTCTCTTTTGGGGGGCCATCGTTCAAGCAGCTACAGCTGCCTGAGTGTGAAATTTACCCACAGAACACACACACACCTACACACGTTTCTGACTGTGTGTTATAGGCTGGCAAGATTTGATTGCTTGCTTGTTTGTTTGTTTGTTTGTTTGTGGTACTAGGAACTGAATCCAGAGTCTTTGCACTGAACAACATTCCAACCCACCTTTTTCTTTTTTTTAAATTTATGAGACAGGGCCTCTAAATCACTAAATTGCCCAAGGTGGGTTTGACGTTGTGAGCCTCCTGCCTCAGCCTCCCTGAGTGCTGGGATTAGGTATGTGCCACCACACCCAGATAGTCAGGATTTTTTAAAAGTCATTTTATAACTTCTCAGAAACACACTTGTTATCCTCCATGAGGCATCTATCTAACCAAAAAAACCAAAAAACCAAAAAAAAACAGGACTACTATTCCTGTCATCTCGTCGGCACACTGCCAGTGGAGATTTTGGCTTCTCACAACATCTCCTCCCATCTCTGATCTTACTAGAATGTATCAAAACCTCACAGCAACTTAACACATAAGCTTGTATCTGATTTCCCTGCTGCCCGAAGAGCTGCGACCCTTGAACAAACTACTAAGGAGGCATCGGCGGGCGGGCCGCGGGGAGCCAGGCTGTGCTTGCTGACGGCTGCCGGATCCTGCGGGCGCCTGGTGGAGACCCAGGCGAGGCCGCCTGGCCCGCAGGAGCAGGGCACGCTTCCCAGTGCCTCACGCCGGCCCACACCGGGCAGATCTGGGTCACAGCACGGCCCTCGGCGCCCGCGGTCCCGGGAACCGCCGCCGCCCCGAGCCCGGGCGCAGCCGGCGCTGGCTCACACTGGCCCGGCTCCGGAGCAGGCTCCTCCGGCCCGGCCCGTCGGGGCCTGGCCGCGTGCACGTGAGGGCTGCGCCGGGCAAGGCCCTTCTCCGGCCCTCGGCGCCGCCAGCCCCGGGCCCGCGCTGCACCACACGAAGGGGGAAATCAAGCCGCGGGAAGGCTGAGTCACTGGCGCGCCTCACGCAGGGCCAGAAGAGGCCAGAACGCGAGCAGAGTCTGCCAGAACTGCAGGGAGACACGCTGAGTCCAGGGGCGGTGCAAAGCGGCCGCGATCTTCCCGGCCACCAGCTGCAGCCCGCTGCCACCTAGAAAGGCACCGCCAACAGCCTCTGTCCGTCTCCCCGCAGACGGTCCTGCCGCCTTATCACACGCGCAAGCCTTTCCCATCGTTTGTTTCCAGATCAGACCTGCCCAGAGGCCCCTGGTGCGCCAAAGACTGCTAGAGGCGCCCGCCGCGGGAGCAACGTTGGCGTGAGACGACGTCTGTCCACACTCAGGGACTCTGCAAGCCCGACGTCTGTCCACACTCAGGGACTCTGCAAGCCCGCCTCAGCCCCGTCAGTCAGCTCCACCTGTGCATTCACACAGTGGCAGGGTAGGAGAGCCCGAGGGGACGTTTTTAAACTGCCATTACTTTCATTCTTCTAACTTGTTTGCCGATCCATGTTCTAATTGTAAAGCCAGGACTTAAAAACAATGTATTTTTAGAACCTGAGATCCTGACAAAATGAAGTAATCCATCATCCTTAGATAATGTTATGCACAACAGTGTGACATAGGTCTTCTTGTTCTTGGTTCCAAATGACATCCTGCAATGTTGTTATTAAAAAAAAAAAAAAAAAACAGGACGTGAGCCAGGCATGGCAGCCCATGCATGTAATGTCAGCACTCGGGAGGCCGAGGCAGAAGGATTGCTGTGAGGTCAAAGCCAGCCTGAACTACAGAGCAAGACCCCATCTCAAAAAACCGAGACCAACTAACAATAACAACATCAACATCAACAAAAAAGTTTGGGGGTATGGCTCAGAGAAAAACCAACCAGAAAAGCCTATTTCCAAGTCTCTCTCTCTCTCTTTGTTTTGTTTTGTTTTGTTTTGTTTTTTGAGGTAGGGTCTTTCCGAGTCCCTAAACTGCCCAGACTGGGCTGAAACTTCTGGTCCTCCCAGAGTGCTGGAAGTGTGGGTGTGTACCACCATGCCCTGCTATTTCTAAGTCTTTACGATTAAGGCTGAGATTTTTCAAATTTATAGGGATGTTCTAGAGAAATAACAAAAAGAACACAAAAAGGAACAGAGAAAATATGCTGATCCAGTCATTCTCCTAGGTAATGTACTAAGGAACCTACGTAAATGTACATAAGGTTTATCTGAAAGCTTCCAAAAACTTCCCATAACCAGGGCAAGCCTCAAACCAAATCAATCATAATTTCTTTTTTATTTGTTTTGCTTTGTTGTTCAGGACAAGACCTTGCTATGTGGCCCAGATCATCTTAGAACTCACAGAGATCCTTCTGTCTCAGCCTTTGGAGTGCTGGGATTATGGGTGTGCACCACCATGCTTGGTTTAAATCAAAATTCCTAGAGGCAAGGTTTGGACATCAGTGAGCCACTAGGTGATTTCTGGGTTTAGCTACAATAACCATGTAGAGTAGCTCCAAACTGTAGTCTTCAAAATAAGAAAAGGGGGCTGGGGATTTAGCTCAGTGGCACAAGTGCCTGCCTGGCAAGTGCGAGGTCATGAGTTTGATCCCTAGTGCAAAAAAAAAACCCAAAAAGTTGGAATCTGAGTGTCCAGTGTGGAAGAACGGACACACAAAATATGATGGAAATAGAAAAGGGTATTATTATTCAGACTTAAGAAGGAAAGAAATTCAGGCACACGCTCTTGTGTGGGTAAAGTGGACTAAGCTAGAACAAGCGGACAGACACCGCATGATTCTGCATTCGCACGGGCCCTCGGGTAGGGGCCCGAGGTGGTTAGTGTTTAATGGGTGCAGAGTTTCCATTTGGGAAGATGGAAATAACTCTCTGGGTGGATGCTTATCGATCAAAGAACATCAATATGAACATACTTAATGCCAATGAACTCTGCACTTCAGAATGGCTACGATGGTAAATTGTATTTTTAATGGTTAAGAGGGTTACTGGATATTTTACCTCGACTTCAAAAATTGAACAAAAAGTGGAGCCTAATGCATGACTGTCACTCGAGTTCCCTCAGGTGCTGGTGAAGATTACTGAGGACAAAGTCCCCAAGGCAGATGTGTCATCTGTGAAGCCAGGCCCGATGTCCGTGCCCAGCACGGCCCAGCCAGTGGAATCTGGCAGGATTGGCTGGCTCAGAACAGACTTGCTGAGCCTGGCCACTCCTCAGGGCATGCAGAGGCCGGGCCAGCAGACCTCTGTGTTCACAGAACATCACGACTACCGCCCCCTTCCCACCAGTGTGCTCCAGGCCCGACACAGCCAACTGATGCTCAGGTCCAAATAATTTCCTGACAGATCCCCAGTGCAATAATGCCACTTATTTATCTGCTTAGAAATCTCTGCTCGTCTCTTTAATGGGTTGACTCAACTATGTGTTTGTTTTGTTTTGTTTTTGGTACTGGGGATCAAACTTACGACCTCGAGCTTGCCAGGCAGGTGCTTATGCTGCTGAGCTAAATCCCTGGCCCTCAATTATGTTTTTAAAATGGGGTTTATCTTTCATCTTTTCCTTCCTTTTTGCTTAGTACCCTAGGTGCTAAGAAAAACTTTAGCAAGGAGAAAATCTCCCTGCAGTGGTTATTTTGAGCTGCTCACTAATCTAAACCTTTCAAGGGAGTAAATTTTCTCTCTCCCTGACACCCAGCAACAGATAGAGGAGGGGGAAAATGCAGGAGCTGCTCTCTGATCAGCAGTCCCAACACTCTCCCTCCCTCGCTCAGCAGCCCCTGATGAGCCTGCACAGCGGATGAGATGTCGCCTGCATGAAGTCACTTAGGCTCTGGACGCTGATCCCGGGCTCTGGCATCAGAACTCTGGCCAAGCATTTAAATAAACTTGTCACGTTCCTCTGGCTTCAGACCAGCGGCCCCAAAGCAGGACTCACACTTGGCCCAGAAAGTCTGTCCTGATGATTCACCACGAAGTCCCAAGTTTGGCAGCTGAAAAAATTTAAACTTTCCTCTTTCCAGAGTTTGCAAATTAACAGTTCCTCCAGGAGTCCATTTTGACCAGGAGTTGGATGCAGTGGCCCTTACTTGGGCAGCCTGCTGAACTCAGATGGACATGGAAATACTCACTTGTTCCCCTAACATCGTTTTGCAAAATTAAAAAAAAATTTTTTTTGAAACCTGAGCAATAACAGAAAAAGGGAAATGGTTTTCGTCCATGGTAGTAGCGGAGGATCTAATTTAAAGAGTGCGATTCTTTTTGTGATAAAGCTCTAACGAGTACTCATACCTTATGCTGTTGATTTTCTTTCTTAGATAGCTATTTAAGAATGAGTTCTACAATATGCTCTAACAGGGAATATGCCACTTCTGAGACTCGTGAAGACTGCCTGACGGGTAAGAGGGAAGGAAGGCTCCTCATTCCCCACCCCCACCGCTCCAATACGATTCAGTCAATGGTTCAGTCAACTGTATTCCTGTGTCTGGATTTGAAACACCTCCCTCCGTGTCCTCCGGCCCTCGTGCTTGCCCTGTCTGCTCATCCTTGGATAGGGAGGGGAAGACCCGGGGCTGAGGTCGTGGCTCAGTGGTAGAGTGCTCACCACGCACGCTCAGTGCCCTGGACTACGAGGAAGAGACCTCCTTGCTCACGATTACCACTCATGCTTCATAATTCTACAAGGCCTCTGGAACCACGAGGCAGCCAGCAGTATCCCAGCACTGATACCACCTTGGATCATCGTCATCTTCTGTTACGACTTTGCAGGCAGACACAGGCTTAGCAAAACTACACAAAGACCTCTTGCAGGGGCAGGAAAGGTGTATTTTTCTACCATTACTCATCAAAGGCATGCTAAACATCACATGCTGTATATCAGCCTATTCTTTTCTTTGCCTGTAGGACACAATTCAGCTCATAAAATAAACACTATCACCAATATATATTGAGTGTTCATTATATATATATATATAGCCCAAGACTAAGATAATATACTATATTCCAAAACAGTGCCAAGACACCGAGAACATTCTGTGGCACATTCAAACATCAGCATGACCATAAATTATGTAAAGGGAGAATTTTCTTCGTACATTTCAGAAAAAATACAATAAAAACCACTAGCAACGCAATGTGGTGCTTACCAACCCTCACACGGTACTTTCCCGTTCATCAACGGCAACTTTGGATATTTTATGTAATGCATGCAGGAAGCATCACTAAAAGAATAATGGTAACACTGCTCCTGAATTCAATTAGAGTGCAGACATTTTTATGACAGAGTAACATTTGTAGTGCCATTCTTCAATAGACAAGTGATTAAATCCCTCAGTCCCTTAATCCACGTTGCAGACTAATCTAATGCATTTAAGTCACCCTCAAGAAGCTATCCTTCAGCTCCCGGGCCACAGCGTACCATAGTGGTTCTTTTCCTTCTTCTTTTCTTCTTTTCCTAAGAAATCATCTTTTCCCTCTTGACATCTTAAGAGTCATCTTTAATAATGTTTCCCAGTAGCTCCAATATCCCTCAGCGCTGCAGACTGACTTGGCAGGTCAGGTCTCTGCCTACAACACACCTGAACAGCGAGAGCAACAGACAGACAGACAGACAGACAGACAGACAGTTCCAGCTCACAGTCTGGCAGACAGTCTGTCAGGAAATCCACAAATCCAGATGAAAATGTAAATATCTGTGATTTCCGAGGTGCTCCACGTGCCTCCTCTATGCCCATGCCCAACGGTCCCAGTGGTGTGGTCACCGGGAAGGGGACACTTCAGATATGTAATGGCACGTACAGTTAAGTGGTTAGGAAGGAGAACCCTATGGCTTCATTGTCCAGGTTCAAATTTGGCTCTGCCACTCCTAACTGATAAGTTGCCTGGCCTCTCTGAGTCTTCTATTTCCTTTACGTGTAAGGTAGGTATATTAGAGTAGCCACCCTTTTTTGGCATAATGGCCAGGAATCAAAAGAAGCTCCAGTATTTAAGTGTGGTGTTAAAATCTGCAGTCTTCCACCACTTCTCAAGTTCTCCTATTTTCTCTCCTCTATTTCTTAGGTTACTGGATGAATACTGTTACAGATCCAGCCTAACTGGCAAAGTAAGAGCCAGGGTGTTCTAAATAAATTAGGGTTCCACTGCCTTAACTATTTTTCCGAACAAAGCCAGAGGTAAATTAACAACATCAGCAACCCCAAGAGAATTATACCAGCTTATCTGGTGACTGAAGTAAAGATGGACGATGCAAAGTCAAGACAGCATAGTTCCAATGTAGAACAACACAGCAGGTCAGCAGAGGCTTATGCCTTCATTTATTTATTTACTTATTTATTGGTTCCAGGAATCAAACTTGGGATCTTGCACTTAGCGGGCAGGTGCTTACGCACTGTGCTTATCCCTGGTCCCTGACTTATGCTTTTAATCTGGAAACTTTAAAAAGCTGTCTACAATTGATGTCAAGCTTAACTGAATCTAAGGAGGCAAAGTCAGAGTCGGAATCGTCAGAAGCTGTCTGAGCTGGGTGTCATACCAACAACACACAGGCAAGAGGACGGAATGAAGAAAATGGTTAGCAGGGGTAATAAGATAATAGCTACCGTGTGTCGACCAACTGCGCTGGCTCCATCAGAAAAGAGCCCTATTTTCAAAATCAATTTCTATATGGTTTCAAATTTTAAAAACCAAACCAAACTAACAAACCAAGAGAAACAGTATGAACTTCCCAACACCCGAATGGCGTTACCCAGGCTGTTGGTGAGTCTTTCAATGGAACTTTCCATTCTGTTCTCAGATGGATGGGTAGATGATAGATAGATGGACAGGCAGATTTACAGTCTTTGAAATCAATAAACCTACAGTGTATAAAACATTTCCAAAAAGTTTGTAATAATTAACCAAAGTGGCAATTCATCTCAAGGTTGATCACACAGAATAAGAAACCATGAGATTTTACTTTTCAGCATTCTGAGCAACAGTTAGGAAAAAACCCTTTATCTGTAGATGTTGGGGCTACTGAACTTCCTACAGAATTAGCTGCAGGTCCACTTCCTGCCAGAAATGGGTTTATTATCAATATGAATCAAGAGATGTCTGTCGCCTTCCCTGCAGATATTCTGCAGCCAAGGCATCCAGAGAGGAGCGGGTCACTCTTGCTTCACTCCAGCCCAAGGTCTTCACCCGCGGAGCGGCGCACTCAGGGTGTGGGGCCCAGAGCCCAGAGAAGTAATGTCAGAGCTGCAAGCCTTAATTTTGCCACAGATAAATTCTGAGACCCTGATGGGTGATCTGAGTCACCCAAGATGGGTGACTCTTTATATCTCAGTTCCTCATCTGCAAAATGTGACAGCTACCATAGAACGCTGACCTTTTAAAGTCATTCACAACTGCGGAAATCTTTATTTCTAGAATAAGCACAATTTACAAAACAGTGATTTTCAAAGCTCGGTTTCATTTGCAATAATAATTCTTGACGTATGGGGCTCCCCAAACCTGACTTTTCTAAAAGGACTGCAAAAGCACCAAATGGTTCTTGGCATTGCTCTTCAGATATTTTATTGCATCTCAAGGAATATAAGTGAGACACCAAATCAGAGGGATACGGACACTGTGTTTTAAAGGACCATATCCCAGGTGCGCTAAAGAGACCAAATTCCGCTATTTGGTGTCAGAAGTTTTATGCATAAAATCAGAAAAAAATTTCAGTTTTAGTGAACCTGAACTCCACAGAGTTGAAAAAATCTGATGTAAGACCAAAGATACACAAAATTTAATTCAATGGTGACCATAATGTATTGTCTATTAAAATGTATTAAAGATAATAAAGTTTCTATCCAACAGAGGAATAAACCTCTTTAATATATTTTGGGTTTGCCTTCAAAGTAAGTCTAGAAATAAATCTGTGTACTGAAATGACCAGGTTAAAATTCTGTAAAGCAACATTTATAAAATTATATTTAAAAGATAGTTCTTACATCACAAAGTCAAGAGTTTCCTTTAAATCTTAGCTCTCTATTTAGGTGTGGTGGCACAGATCTGTAATCCTAGCACTTGGGAGGTTGAGGCCTCAAACTGTCCTCAAAATGCAACTTGCCGGTCCCAGACCAGCCTGGGCTACAGAGTGAGTTCAAGGCCGGTCTAAACTACATAGTAAGACCTGTATCAAAAAACACAAAAGCAAAACAACAACAAAACTTAACTCTTTCAAGATACTTTGTATTAAATATCAGTATGTATTAAAGAATTACAATAAATAGCAAAATGAAGATCAGTTGGAGCTTAAAATTGTTAGGTCAGTAGGCAAATATGATTCAGTTCCTATATGGTGTGACGGGCAGTCATGCTACCCCAAAATGCCACAAAACACAAGGAGTTTCACTACTTTCAAAAGTACAAACAACCCTGGTAACCAGGACCTTTGCCAGTTTTCTCCTTGCGTTTTTCCTGCTCTTCTGGCCTTTTACATTCTTACTGGTCTGGTCTCTCAGCCAGACTTGCGCTCCCTGGGAAATCAGTGTCCACATTGTATGCCTCTTCCTTATGCTTAATTCCTAAAAGAAATGCCCCCTGAAGACGTCTCACCTATAACTCTACCGCTTTTACATTTTAATGCGGTTTATTATACAGGTGACCGAGGATGGTCCAACAAAATTCATGTGCTTCTCTTTCCTAGCAGAGTCCCACAGGTGTCCTAAGGGTTTGTTCCCACCTGCCCTGCAGCTGGCATTGGCCTGTGTCCCTGCCAGGGACAGGAGCAGAAGTGATACGGCCACTTTGAGACAGGGCCTTAAGACAAGAAATATGCCCGTCCTGTGGCTACTGTTCCTGCTTGTGACAGCTACAGCCCTTCAGCTGTGCCTCAGCCCCTGAGGGGATGACAAGTCCCTGATGAATGGAGAAGCCACCACCGGAGGAACCTGAACCGAGGTCCGTGCAGGTCCGTGCAGATCAGGCTGGAACAGAGCCAGCCACCTGATGACCCAAAACACCTACCGCGTACTGTGAAATGGGGGGAACTTCTTCCTTTAAATCTCAGTGCTGCTGGGCGTCTTGCTTAGCAGTTTGACCTTTTAGTATGACTAGTACACACATATTTATAGTGCACAAGGTGAGAAAATATGTGAAGCAGAAGAAAAGTCACCCATGGTCCTACATCCCTAAATAACTACTATGAATATTTTGTGTTAGTTCCTTCTAGACCCTCTCAATGCCTACAAAAAGTCACCAATGTATTTCTTCTACAGAAATGAAACCATACTAGGTTAAAAGCTCTTTTATTCATTGCCATCTTCTAGTTAATGTTGATACTTTTCCAAATCAAAAATACACATCATTTAATGGTTATATAATATTCCGTTGCTTGGATCTACCAGAATTTATTAAACTGATCTTTCATTATAAAACTTTAAGGTTTTTTTTTTCCTTTTCTTTAAAGGTCCATCATGAAGAATGCTCTACAGAGAACATTCTTGTACATCAACTTTAAGATATCCGAAAATTTCTTTCCTTCTAGTCTCTGTGTGTGTGTGGGGGGGTATTTATATATTTTGAATGTGCCCTTGTACCCAGTGCTGTCCTCTCTTTCTGGGTACTTACATGAAGTCATGTCTAGAACTCTCTGCAAGTTGTATTTCTGGACCACTCCCCATTTCTGTTTCAGCATTCATAGACAACCTGGAAACTAAAACAAGCTTCCAGCTTGTCAGCAATAGGACGAATAAACGACTCCCTAGAGTGGCAGGGAACTCCCCTTCTATTTTGCAGTTTTGGGTTTTTAAAAACTTTTTAAATTTTATTTAATTTTCTTATGCTGGGGGTTGAACCCAGGGCCTCACCCTGGGCAAGTGCTCTACCACCGGGCTGCATACGCAGCCCCAGTCCTGGTTATTAACTACCACCAGGAGGGAAGACGTAGGGGGCCTTGCGGCCTGCTGACAAGCCTTGATCTACATTTGTGTTGCCAATTACTTGTTCAACAAACCTGTTACTTTTTTAGAAATAATAAATAATTCAGGGAAAGTCATTTTGAATCCTCTGACATCTGTTGCTTGTATGACTCTGAATTATTCACCAGTGAGCATAAACAGTATTAATTAAAGAAAAGTACTGAGGCAAACCATTGAAATAGAAATGAATACTGCAGAAGAAAATGCCTTCACTCAAAGCATGTTTCTCCTGTCATTGACAAATATCTCAAAGAATACACCAGTCCTTGGCATCTTAAAGGACGATATACACATTTAGATATAAGGAGGCAGGATAAAATGATGAGCATGTTATCTCATGTTTCCAAATTTATTATTTATTGTTTCTTCTTCCATTAAAAAAAGGTTACAATCTTTGATTTGGTCTCTCAATGTTCTGCTGTCTTGTGTTCAGCTCTGAGGAGTGTCATGGTACTCAAGGAGATAGAAAAGAGTTCAAACTGAGGTTCAAAACAATCACAGGAATGAGTATCAGGCCTCAAATCCTCTCTTCTCATCTGTAAACTGAGACACGTATCAATGGAAGGGCCACCCTTCCCCATCAACCATGGCTCAATTAGTGGAGCTAACGACTTGTTTCCATGACAACTTTGACACTTGCTTTTGACAAAGGGTTTTCTTATGGTAAAGGGCAAAAAGAGAAAACTCTTAGAGCCTGGTCCCCAGTCCACATGGATGGCCACTGGCAAGTCATTGAACTTTTCCCCTTTGCAGTCTGTTGAGTCAAGCCGAGACTACCCACGCAGTGACTCCCTGGCTCGTGGAAGAGGCCTGCTGGCTATGTGAATATGCATGGCAAGTGTGAACAGAAGGGAATGTGCTAAGGAGTTCACAGAGCAGTGTTAGTAAACAAACACCTCTAAAGCTGGGGCCAGGCAGTGTCTGGACTAGCAGAAAATGAGACTTACAGAAGCACGCTGGGAAGCCATGAGCTAAATATGGGAAGGTGGTCTGAACCAGAGATTTTCAGAGAGACCTGTTTCTTTGTGTGGCTCTGGAGAGCAGCTCAGGGTTGCTGGCCACCAAGGTAACCTGGCCGGCTCCCTCCACACAGAGGAGGACTGCGGGGGGCGGGGCAGGGGGTGCTGTGGGAAACAGAGGGGGGGGA
>PVJX010016672.1:0-15765 GCA_004027295.1 Dolichotis patagonum | reverse complement strand
ATTTCCAGTCCAAGCAACTGCTGAGCTAGAAGTTAACGCCAGCAGCAGCCCTACAAGCCAAGCAAAAGTTGAACCCCTCGGTTAAGCTGGCAGTGACCACCAGCTGTCTCACCAGGAGGACTCCAGGGGCAGCCCACAGCTCTGGGCTTGGTGTCTATATCTTGTGTCTGTATCTGTGTGTTTCCAAACTTCACCATGCCAAAGAATCACCTGAGACTCATAAGACAGAGCAGATTCAGAGTCAGGAAGTGCTGGGAGGGCCCTGCGACTCTGCACGTCTGACAAGCTCCCAGGGGACGCTGGGGCTGCCGGCACACGGATCACAGACAGTGCATTAGAATCACCGGGGTCCAGAGCGAGGCCCGACTCAGCCTGTCTGGCAGCATCTGGGGCACTAACTCCACCTCGCCAGTGCTTGTCTTTCCTCTCAATTCCGAGACGTTGAAAGGACCCCAAGTTTGGCTCGTGTCTCTCATTATCAGATATATAGACTTACAAAACTTAGTCTCTGGCAATCTCAGCTTTGTCAACGGAAGTATAGGAATACATTGGCCTCATTAACTGGTATGGAAACAAATTGTACAGAACTTGAAAGTACTTTGGAGGAAGATAGGGTATAATAGTTATTTTGCATGCTATTATCTTAGCTGCTTTGCAGAGAGTGAGGAGCTATTGTGTTCCAATCATCAAATTCCACGTTGTATGAAGGGAGAGAAGGTTAGCACTGCCACTGACAAGGGTGAAAGCGGGCCTTGGGCCTGACAATACGCACATGGGTAAGGCACAGGGAGAGAAGGTTAGCACTGCCACTGACAAGGGTGAAAGCGGGCTTGGGCCTGACAATACGCACATGGGTAAGGCACAGCCACCCACTTTGTGGCATCTAATCAATAATCAAATTCTATAAATAATGATTGCTTGCCAACTCCATGGGAGGCATTGTGTGTTTGTTTTGTTTTGTTTTGTTTCGTTTTGTTTTAGCGTAGAGAGCTGTCTCGTTGTTCTGTTAACATCACAAAGCCCAAATCCTTAACTGACAGTTGACTTCTGGCAGATTTTAGGTCAAATGGTATCCCAGTTGGTACCCTGAAAAATTCTCCTGAAATTATTTCAGCTTTAGATTCCTGGCACCATCTGCTTTCCGATGAGGACCAACCAAGCAAACCCGCACCCTCCTCCCTCCCAGCCCTCCCCACTCCTGACAGTGCCACCCTTCCACGTGGAAGCCAGGCTGTCCACTGCCAACTGTGTCCTCTGTAATCAACAAGGCTCCAACCCATGGAAGGCCACCAGTTCTGCCAGTTGCCAACAGATGGCATCAGTGGCTGTACCGGTCCCATCAGCCTGAGCCCTGGTCTTAATTTCTGTCACCTTTGCTAGGCTTGAAAATAGCAGTGTCTTGTAAAACTTAGCGAAGGTGAAAACAATGCAGTCAACAGAAAAGCACCTTTGAATGGTAAAATGAGACTTGTGAAAGGAGTCACCTCCTCCAACGTCCCCAGCTGTCTTAGGAAACAACTTCCCCAGCAACTGTTTCCCACCCAGCGTGGTAGGCATCGTGTTGGATTTAGATCAGAGGGCCTTTCAGAAACTAACCTGTGAGAAGAGCTTCCGTGTCCCCAACTGTCACAACACCCAAGGTGTCTCCAGCAGCCCACACAGAAACCACAGGGAAAGCAAAACCACCACCTTTCACCGTGAAGCTAGGAGATAAACACAGCAACACTTTGTAAAATCGCTTCAGAGCTTTGACAAGCCTGCGCCCCGTTTCCTCTTTGCTCATCTGGCTTGTGTGCCCGGTAAGCAAGGCCTGGCCTTCCCTCCTGCGGGGTGTGGAGGGGTCACCGCAGAGCCGCTTAGATCTCCCTACAACACAGGAACAGGAAGGCCCTGGTCTCTGCTGCCCAAGGTAAAGGCCAGGATTGCGCATATGCTTCAGATCAATGGTTCTCATCGTGATGTGATTCAGGTCCTCAGAAGGCATTTGACTGTGTCTGGAGACACGTTGGTGGGCGATGCTGGGGACACAGAAGCAGGAGCCCCTTGCTTCTAGAAGCAGAGGCCAGGGATGCTGTCCAACACCCTCCCGTGCGCGGCACTGCCCCTCATCACCATTAATTCTCTGGCCAAAATGTCAGTAGTGCTGACGTCCAGAAGCACTGCTACTCCAGGGGCCAAGAATTTCGCTCAGTAAAATTAAAATTCCAAAAATTAATCTACCATTGCTGTCACAGAAAACATCTTGACCGAGAAGGCAAGAGCTAGTTAATGGAGGAAACTTCAAATTCTCACCCCTGACACCAAACTGGTCTTCCCAAGCTTTTCCTCTCCACTCTTCCCCAGAATCTAAATTTTCCCTCACCTCCTCCCCTTACATGACGCAGAGAGGCTGTTTTCCTACTTTAAAAATGTCACCTAGTCAGAGAATAAGATAAATAACCAGGAGTCCACACTAATATAAATGAGTGATGGGGAAAAGGGAAGAATTCCACATATTAAACACAAGAAGGAATAAGGAGACAGAAAAATCACCAGAAAGATTATCATCATGGTGGACACAGGCGGGAAGTGCTGCTAAAGATGTTAAAATCAGCAGGCAGATCTTAGGAGGTAACAGAATGCTTGCATAGGCTCAAAGCAGCACTCCAAAAATAGCCAGTATTGGAATAGTTGTAGTTATGTCTCCCAGCTCCTTACTACGCCAGTTCTAGGAGGCAAAGCTTCATCCCCCTCCTTTTGAATGTGGGCTCGATTCGCCGACTCTTTTCTAAGGAACAGAGTATGGAAAGGAACAAGTGCTCACAGCAGAGAACTGCGGCAATGCCTCGGCCTGCTGTTCAGCTGCGGCGTCATGTCGAGGTCATGTACCCCACGTGGTGGAGCGAAAGGAGGTACATTACACTTCCGCGCTATTCTCCCTCCAAACCCAAATTCTAACCTAATGACAAAAACCCCCAATAATCCTAAAATTGAGGGACACTGTACGAAATACTTGACCAGTATCAAAAGTATCAAAGTCGTGAAAAACAAGGAAAGAGAAAGAAATTGCCACACATTAGAGACGACTAAGGGGATGTGATGACTGCAACGTGCGATACCCTAGTTACATCCTCACATTTAAAAGCCTGATGAAATCTGAATAAGGTCGACAGTTTAGATAACAGTGCTGTATAATTCTGATGCATTCTGTAGTTATATCTGATATTAATATTAGAGGAAGCTGGAGGGTATATGGGAGTTCTTTGTACTAGCTTCACAACTTCACTATACACCTAAAATTATTTTAAAGTAACAAAGCTTAAAAGAGGCCCAACAGGGTGACACATGCCTGTAATCCCAGCTACTCAAGAGGCTGAGACCGAAAGATTGTAAGTTCAAGCCCAAACTGGGCAATTTGGGAAGATACTATCTCAAACTAAAAAAATAAAAATAAAAGACTGAGGATATAGCTCAGTAGTAGAACACCCCATTCCCACCAAACAACAATAACAACGAAAATGCGTAACAGGTGGATAAAAACTCTCCAATGAAACAAATCGTCTAAAGACATGTGTATGAATATGCTCATAATCTTCCAAACACTGGAAACGATTCAACAGTGCATCAGCTGCTACATTAATAGATTATGGGACCTACCCAGAGAAATACTAAGCAACATAAAAGAACTATTGATATATGAAACATGGACGAACTTCATTGTCATTGGCAGATCAGCAGGAACCAGAGTATCGCTGTATTACTGCATCTACAGGAAACTCCAGGAAAGGTAAAATTTCAGGGCTAAAAGCAGATCGGCAGTTGCTTGGAGACAGGACACTGAAAGCAAAAGGTCACAGGGAAACTTTTCGGAGTGATGAAAGATTCCACACCGTGGTGATAGGGATGGCTACACGTCTGCATACATTTGTTAGAACTCATCCAATTGTACATTTGAAATCAATGAATTCACTTAAAATCCATATAAATTATGTCACAATAAAGGCTGCTTGCTAAAGGTCTCTCAGTCCTGCTGCTGCTGTATTCTGATCTCCCTGGGAGAATAAAGTGCTTTCCAGCACTTGAATTTCTGCCCTCCGCTTGGTGGCTTTTGCTCTATTTTATTTTCTGATACTTCCTCCAAGTCCCTAAACAGGGCTGCAGCGAGGGAACCAGAGCAGAAGAGGCAACTTGCTGATTCCATGGAGGAACCCGGGTCCTCCCCGGTTGGAGCAGAATCTCTGAACTGAGCCACTTAGAAGGGTGGGGTGTTCGGCAGGACCCCGCTACCTGCGACGGGTACCGACCCTGACCTGAGCTCTCACGGATGCAGGGGCTACCAGCACAGTCTGTCTGGGAGGCTGAGTGCGCCAAGCTTGGACACGGAGGTGGTAACTAGACCAGCGCTTCTCACTCTGCAACTGGCAGGTTGATCCCAGGGGTTTACACGCAGATCCTGCAGTCCTAGCAAGCTCCGAGACGGAACGTGCAGGGGTGTGCAAATAATGTGCAGAGAGAGAGGAACCTGCCCGGATCACAGGATGTCTCCAGCTCAGCTACGGAACCAGAGACAGACTGTGTCCAAGAGACCCACCTTCTACATTCACTTCTGGCTGGATCCTGTACTGGACAGTTCCTGCACCTCTGAACAGCTCTAAGCATCACTGGATAACCAAATCCAATAGCATCCCTCCCGTGTCACCTTCTTTGGCTTCTATCATAATTGTTGGCCCAGTAGTAGTGAGTTATGGGTAGAATGGGCTCTCAATCTCCGTCTCCCTCACGGGCAATAAATGGACAGAAGCTCTCGATGCCTGGTGATCTGTTCCCACTGCTCCAGCCGGAAGCCCAGGACCTGATACACAATCAAGACACAGATACGGAATGGCGTCATAGGAATCCAGCTTATATCAGACACACTAGGAGCCCTAAACTTCCACGTTAGTGACCATCTCAAGTCTAACAGGCCTTTGACTACTGATTTTTACCCACTCTCCTAGGCACAGCTCTCTAGGAGGTAAGGTCAACCTCTTGGGGGTTTATTCCCAGATCGTGGGTATGTGTTGACACAGTGTCCAAATGCAACCTGCACCTGCTGGTGGCTGGCAGGTGGCTCGCTGTTCAGATACAGAGCTTTGCGTTTGCCCCGAGGAACAATAACTTGCAGAACAAATCCGTTTGGGGCTTCAGCAAAGAAAATGCGGAACTTCCTAAAGGGACCGGAGAGTAGAGCAGGAAAGCAATGCCTGGTTCCAGAACTGAGAGATCAGCAACGGTCCCTTGGTCACCAAACGAGAAGGCTTGTGACTTCGGAGCCTGTGCTGACATCCACCGAGCTAACACCCCAATCACTCCCAGCCAGACTAAAGATGAAAAAGATACAAAGGGAACTCAGCCCTCATAGAAAGAAACTCCAGTTCAAAACAACATCTCCAAGGTGGCTCAGAGCCCTTTCCAACTAAAATGGAACAAAAGCAGGCTCAAGAAGCGATCAAGGGACCTCAGGGACAAGAATGCTCAATTATTATTTGGCAAAAGATCAGGTTAAAACCTTGTTCATAGGAGAAACATACTTTCATAAAACCAGATTGATTGCTGGATCGTTTAAGGCAGAATGCTAATACTTACTGCTGAGGTCTATCCGCCTGCAGTAGGGTCTGCAAGGCCAGAGAGGGTGAAAGCCTTCGTGATCTCCCAGCCTGCTTCTCGCCAGCACCAGGCAATCACGCCTCTGGTGACCCCCGCAGTCCTGCTCAAGCCACAGATACAGAAGGCGCGGCGTGGGGCGTGGGCACGCTCTTCCTCGGGCTTCAGTGGGCCAGTGTTTCAGTGAACACTGAAGATGAAGGGCAAGAGGAGGGACACTTCGAAGAGGAACCCTAACAGGACTGCTATGCTCTGCTAACAGCAGGAGCTGGGGAGAGGCGAATGCCCGCTCGCCTCTCTTTGTAGCCGTGGGTCATGCAGAAAAGCACTGGGCCTGCACCCTTTCACCAGGCACCAGCTGCTGCCAATGTGGGCTGCCGATGGGTCTCCGCGGCTAGCGGGGGCCCGAAGTTCAGTCCCTCCCCTGCCCTGCCGACCTCTCCTGACTTCACCACCCACCTCAAGGCAACCTTCTGTGAGGATGGCGTGACAACTAGGGAACTGCACCCAGGACACTGGGAGTTAAGCTTCCATGGAAGCTGCGTCCTGGGAAGAGGACCTTGCTGGAGGTATGAAGGAGAGCAAGGCAGAGGCCTGCACTGAGCTGGTGCCCTGAGCACCGGACATAAGGCTTGTTCCCCTCTTCTGTCCCATGTAGGCCGGAGGAAGGGTGTCCACAGAGGCTCTGCTGTTCCTCGTGACAGATTGTTCCTGTTTAGATGGAAAATGTCCTGCTAAAAGTCTCAGGTGTTCAGAGGCAGATGGATCATGAGAGCGCTGAGCAGATTCATGGACTGATCTATGAACGAGCTCAGAGCTGCGAGGGCTACCGGCAGGCGAGGCCCAGTTGGAGCGGGTTGGTAACCGGCACACGCCTTTGAGGGGATCTCTTCTCCATCTCTTTCTAACTCCGCTTTGGGCTGCCAGCACATTCCTCCTTTGGAGCCAGCTAAAACCTCGGAAATCATGAGCCAACAGAAGCTTTTTTTCTCTTTTAAGTTGGATATGTCGAGTATTTGGTCACGGGGAATAAAGCCAACCATCTTCTGTAAAGAATTTATAACAAAAGACTGAGTCTGCTACTTGCTGTATGTTCTGGACCCACGAGGGACGTAACTCAACACTGGCCAGTCAAATCTCTCAATTCACTTGTGTCTTTCAACCAGATGCCTGTGGGTTTTCACACTGGCATGGCCATCGTGGCACGGGCTTTCCTCAGGGCCCGTACAGTCGGGGATGTGACTCAGTGGTAGAGCACTTGCCTAGATTCCATCTCTAGCATCACAAAGGAAAAAAAAACAGTATTACAGTAAATGCACTCATGGCAAAAGCACACTCTGTGAACTAACTAGCAGTGATTTACTAGTCCAAGTACTTGATTCTTGAGCAAAGTAACTTAAAAGCCAAAGAACTGTAAAATAACGGCCCCAAACAGCCTAAGTACTGTATGAAACTTCTAACCCCATGCCTCTTTTGTGCAATTTTAAGTGAGCTTTTAAATGAGCTTTCATAAATCTTCCCTGGGTCCACTGGGTTAAGATGCTGAATTTGGGACGATGTTCCAAAAATTTTATGGAGCTGGTTCCGTGATTGCCGCCCCAGTTTACCATCCTTCCTTTTCTGACTTCTCTTGGAGTTCACCAGCTTATGAGTCCTTGAGGACTGAAAAACCAATGAATTAATCAAAGGAAAAATGTTCTGTTTCCCCCATTTAGAAATTCATTGAAATATAGATGAAGTCCATCATGAACAGCAGGACGTGCTGAGAAAGCCATCAGCCTAAATGCCTTTATGAATAACTATTATGTTAGAAGCTCAAAGGATCTTACATCTCCGCTCGATGAATAATCAAGTTACCAGGAGCCCTGGGAAGCAAACGAACATAACACAGGTCTATACGTCTTTCTCTGCTCATGTGAACACATAAATATCTTTTCACTTTTACCACTGTACCTACACTCTGCAGCTTTCCGTAGACCCGTGATGATTCTTGACCCTAAGTTAAGGACTTTCTGGAAACTGAATTTGCTTGTTCAGACCTCCAGTGTACTATGTGAAATATGAAATGATTACAGCATAAAGTCAACATCCGGCTTCACTTGTAAGAACTGGTAGGTCTGGCTCAGGGAAAACCGACTCAGTGTTGCCACAGATGTACACTATAAAAATATATCACATGAATTCAATTAAGAGATTAATCCGCTCTGCCAATCAGTAGTTGAATAACCAAAAAGCTGAAAATTTCAAGCTTTTAATTCCCTTGTCCTGCCAATTAGAGATAGAGAGAGATACAATCAGAATTCTTCCTTCTGAGGATGTAGCTCAGTGTAAACAGGCCCTAGTCCTCAGTACCGAAGAAGAAAGAAAAAAATAAGAGGAGAGAAGGGAGGGGAGAGGGAAAAGAAAAAGCAAAGGGAACAGTCATAGCCTAGGACAGAAACAGAGCACAGTCACTTCCTGTGAGAGGCAGGAAGTAGACACAGCCAGCCATCACGCAGGCTGTGGGGTCTGACTGGCTTTGTGACCTGCAGCATTCCAACGGCACCTTAGGTCTTCGGAGTCCTCCTTCACAAATTACAACACTGCAGTAAAAACTCTACGGTCCACACAGTTCAAACTTGTAAGATTTTATGACAATTTCTTCAAACTCTGGGTATTTCTGAGACTAACTCCAAAAGCAGCCCCGTGGTAACTGGAAAAACGTTGCTTAGTCATTCTCCAACTCAATGGGATGGGCCTGGAGGGAAGCAGGAAAGGCTTGTCCCATGTGATAAGTGTGTCTTCCTATTGAGCGAAAGGAGAGTCTATTTTATTAGCTCAGTAGCTTTCATCTAAGACAAACCAGACCTACTCGGGCAATGCCCCAAAGCTGTAGGGCCTGTTATCTGTGTGACTCAACTGGGAAGAGTCTAGAAGCAGTGGCTAAACTTAAAGAATATGTTTGATTTCCACTTAAGAAAGTTGAAATACCAGTGGAGTTTCCTCTTTTCCTACTTACCACTGAAGTAAGAAGACAGCAAGAGTTTTGAACCCTTGAACAGAAGAACCAGGGCAAAGCCACCTTAAATTGCTCAGCCGCCTCCATCCAACAACAGGCAAACCAGAAGTTGACAGGCCAAGTATGGGAAATCAATAAGCACTTACGCTGACAGACAAGGCTGGGTGCAGAATATCTGCCACAAGTAATAAATCACTTTATTTATCTTTTTAGCAGAGCACAGTGGATTATACCTATGCATCACTTCAACTTTTCCTTTATGCCCTATCGACAAAGGACAAATTGAGAAGAATGGAGAGAAAGCTAAGAGAAAGAAGGAGAAAAAAATGGAAGCTCTGCTACCAGGCCTTTCTACTAGAAGAAATAATAAGAAGACAATTTTTTGGCCGGCCATGGTGGAACGTAGGCGGCTGAGCAAGAAAGCAGTTTGCCTCCCTTCCTGGCAAGGAAGCCAGGTAAGCCTGGTAAGCGTGAGCCAGGAGGAGAACCAGTCAGCGTCTCTCGTGAGCCTCCCAGTGCATGGGCTGAGAATCAAACATCCCATCCTGCCCCCTAGCAACTGGGGGCAGAGGTCTGAGCATCCCTTCGGAGGGTGACCGTATGCAGTATAGCAAATATGGGGGAATTCCTTCCGTCTTCTGTTTGAAGGCTAATGTTATTTTCACTGTTTTGCTTTGTTCTGCTTAATTGTTTTCTCTATTTAATATTCTCTTTTGATTGGTTTTATAAGGTTCTGTTTTTGTTTTGATTTCACCATACCTAATTGAATGGACAACTATTGTGAAGATAACGAGATATACTGTGGTACCTATTACTGTTATCCCAGTATCCTGCTCTGAAGGTCTGTACCAATTTCATTGCATTGTCCCGATTGGCTTTGTTCTGTCTTGTTCTGTTGTATTTTACTACCTTCAAAATAAAATTTTTAAAAAAATAAAAAATTTTTAAAACCCAATTTTTTGTTAGTTTGTTTTCTAAGTAGCCATTTGAACAATCTTACAGAACTACCTAGATTTACCAAAGAAATTACCATGGGTTAGAAAACAAAGTTGCTTTCCTTCAAGCCTCTCAGGACATGCTGTGTATCTGCAGTGGCAACAGGTTCTCCCAGACTTTGCTTCTCTAAAGCAATGGGTGAGTCACGGCATTTGCCAACCACACTGCTTAGCACGAACTCACCCTCCAACACCATGAAGCCCAGAATTCAATATGGCAAATAGCACTTTCAGTTCAGCAATATGGTGGCAAGCAACACGGAACTCTACAAACACCCAGGAGCACTGGGTAAAATACCGCCTGCAGGAAAGAAGAGAAAACAGAGGGAAAGAGGGTGCGCTGTTTCTGAAACTGTTTCAAGTAATTTACAGGGCTGCATTTTAAAACTAGGTGAACAAAGGAGATGAAACCTTAGGCCACCCAAAGGTACAGAATAGGAACTAAAACCCTGCAAGAATCAAATCGGGACGCTCCAAGGGTTACTTCTTTGGTGAAAACAAAGAGAAAGGAGAAAAACTTTTTATCTCTTGAAACTGAGGACAATTTTGTGTCCCTGAGCAGTCAGTAGGAAAAAGACACTCTTTCCTGAAAAATAAATATCCAACTCTGAGCCTTAAACTGCGGGAGAAGGGGGTCCAGGAGGCTCACAATGAGAAATTAGCAGGCACAGTGGTCCAGGCCAGCTAGGTACCGGGATCTCTAGACGGAGCTGTGCAGATGGCTCTGCAGGGCCTACCCTCAGACGCATGAGACCTCCACAGGTACAAGCAGTAACCTTCCTCCTCCTCCTCCTCCTCCTCTTCCTCTCAATTTAGAAGAAAATTAAAAATTAGAATATACCAAAAGCAGAAAATAGCAGACACAACAAACAAGATTCTTGGAGAACTTGGAATAACAAAATTAAAATCTGAAAAAGAGAAACTACTGTAAAGTCAACAGGTAGGGTAAACAGCAGATGAGACAAAAATGAAGAGAGAATTAAGTAATGGAAGGCAGAGCTTGGAAAATTGCCCAAAGGGCATCAGACAGATAAAAAGAGTGAAAGAACAGATGAAAGACTTTTAAAGACGAAAAAATAGTTAAAATCACAGGGAGCAGAACGAGAAGGTCACGGGCAGTTTGTACAAGAAGCAGCGGGTGCAGATGGAGGTTGCGTGTGTGTCTGGGTCCCGGAGAGGCAGAAGGCACGAGGGACGCAGGGGAACACCTAGGAAGGCAGGGGAGGGCAAGCAGGGGGAGGGGCAGCCTTCCGCCCAGGCTGCAGGGGTGAGGCCAGGAGGGAGAAGAGAGGAGCTTCAGTCAGAAGAGACGCCCCAAAATGCGGCTGTGAGAAAGACTGGGGCTGCTTGTCCAGCACCCACAGGTCCCTTTATTCCATCCTCTGCACTGCGGAAGAAACAAGAAAAGGAAAACAAGGTTTTTGGCCACGCTGACAGAGAACCCTTGACCGAAAGTCACTCAGGAAAGGAGTCCTGCTTCCTGCAGGGACAGACAAGCGTGGGCACCCTGTCATACTCTGCCATCAGCCCAAGGGACTTGGGCTCTCTGAGTGAGCCTTGAGACGTGGCCTCTGGGGCCGTCAGTCAACCCTCTTCCTTCAGCGGGAGACCGAGCAGCACGGTTTCACGGCTGTCACGAAAGAGAAGCAGTTTTCTCTTTTTTCAAACAGGGTCTCATTAAGTTGCTAGGGCTGGGCTCCAACTTGTGCTCCTCCTGCCTCAGCCTCCTAAAGTGCTGGGCTTACAGGCATGTGCCACCATGCCTGGCGATATTTTAAAGGTAACAGGAATTTTCCAGAATCATGAAAGCCATCGACCCTCCAGGTAAGGAATTCCAGCTTTGAGCAGAACAAACATAAATAAAACCGTATACACAGTAGTGAGACTATAGAACACCAAAGACAACAAGAAACTTTAAAGAAAGGCAGAGAGACATGAAGCTATATATATAGTTAGAAGACTGCTTGAAACACAAATGAAATACTATTTTCTGAGGCTCGGGAAAGATTCTATACCTAGCTAAAAGACAGTGAAAGACGAAGGCAAAATGATGTTTGTGAATCGGGACCAAGAGTTCTACTATTCGAAGGCTTTTGCTACAAGATACACTCAAAGATATTTTTCTAAAATATAAAACTTGTGTGTGCGCAGACACACACACTTATGTCGGTTGTACAAAACAACAAAAGTAATGGGAAATAAAATATAAAGGTCTAACAAAATACCCAAAAGAGAAAAAACTCACATTGTAACATAAAAACAGAATGAACTGGGAGTGGAGCGTGGCAGGAGTTAATTCAGACTGCTCTTTTAGTACAGACATTAAACATTTAAAGGTTACAAAATCAACGGGGGGGGGAGCAATTGATGAAACTCAATTTAGCAGGACCCAGGAAATGAGAAAAAGAAAGTAGATGAAATGAGAAATAGCATGAAATAAAATAATTTTTAAAACACCAACAATTTCTATAAATGTAGCCAGGCATAGGAGCACATGCCTGTAATTCTGGTACTTGGGAGGCTGAGGCAGGAGGATTGCCGGAAGTTCCAGGCCAGTTTGGGCTATGTAGTAAGTTCAAGGCCAGCCTAAGACATAACAAGACCCAGTCTCAAATGAAAGAGAAGAAAGGAGAATGCATGGGCATTACGTGCAGAGACAATAGACTGGAGAACATAGAGCAAAGTGTAAATGCTGGGGCATCTGTAGATGGTGGGGATTCTGACTAACTTGTCTTCTTGTGCTTTTCTATTTTCCAAGTTCCCTGAGGTGAACATATGGTGCTTTGCAATTAGGAAAAGAAGCAGTCATTGTTTCTAAGTGGCAACAATTCCAGTGCGTGCTCTCATGTGGACACACAGGCTGCATCTGCAGGCCACATTCCACCAGTCCCCGTGTCTGTCTTGCCTATGAGTCAGGAATGGCTTTACATTTTTAAACGGCTAAAATATGCATCAATAGGAGAGTGGAACTTACAATACGCCAATTCTGGTTTTTGTGTCTAATCTTTCCAACAATTCTGTGAGTTGGGCGTGGTGGCACGGGTCTGTAATCCCAGCATTTGGGGAGGCTGAGGCAGGAGGATCACAAGTTCAAGCCTAGACTATGTAAAAAGACACCGTCTCAAAAACATAAACAAGGGCCGGGGATGTAGCTCACTGCCTGCCTGGCAAGCGCGGTGAGGTCCTGAGTTCAATTTCCGGTAACCACAAACAAAACAAACCCCAAAACACTGTGACAAAATACCTGGAAAAAACAAAGGAGGAAAAAAGAGAATAAAGATGTGTATATACATGTATCAATTCCTCATAATGAGTGTAATAAATGTACTGAAAATATGTAATAATAAAAAAAATTTTTTTTAAATCTTAAAATTTAAAAACAAAAGCGAAAACCAAGAAGTTATCTCCCAGCTAAGGCCTTGCCCTGCTCCCCTGTGTGTGGGGTTCTTCAGCATCATAAAGGCAAGTCCAGAGAGAGCACAGTTCTAGCGAATTCTCAGGAGGGAGCAAACACAGTTTCCGCGAAGCTTCACAGGAAGGAGAAGGCACCTTTCCACCACGGCGACAGCAAACACTTAACGTTGAGCTTCTGGTTAAGCAAAATGCTGCGGTCCCCCAAAGAATCTCGTTTTCCTCACCAGCAGACATGTGCTACTGAGAACTGCACCCAGTTAGCATTGTGTGTTGAATTTCATCGATAAAACACGGAGCTCTGTTCTGTCTCATCACCTGAAGGCCTCCACAGTGCCCTAATGCTGGCTCTTGGCCTAAAGGCCTAAAGCCTTTCCTGGTCCTGTACAGAAAATGTTTGCAGGCACCTTGCTCTGGTGGACACAGAGAAAGAGGGCAGAGGGAGGGTGCGGCCGGCAGGCGCAGGCACGGTGCGGATGGGACTTCCCACACTGGAACCAGAGAGCCACATAACCACGGCGCACATAACCTGGGCAGGCTGCCCCAAGCCGGGAGCCACTGAGAATCTGAGCCTCTCTCCTCCTCCTCCTGATCTCTGTCTTATCCATTTACCTCGCACTCACTTTGCCTTGTGAACAAAGCAAAGAAAAAAACGAGTAAAGCTGAATTTAGTCCAGTTTGTCACTTCTGATAAAGTTGGAGAAAATGAGTCAATGTATTGGTGTTTTCTGTCACCTTCTAGGTAACCGATGACTGCCCACTCATACATACTAAGTGTCGGTTTGCTTTTTCAGTCAACAAACCCTAAGGATTTATCATGCACTCTGCCCAATGGCACGGTTCTGGAACAGTCAGCTAGTTGGACTAGCTCACCGATGATTACAAGATGTATATCTCACAAAACTTTCTATAACTGAAAGCGGTCTTTTAAGAGAACAGGAAAGACAAATTAAAACCACAGCAGGATACCACTGCACACCCATTAGAATAGCTCTCATCAAAAGGTCACAGACAACCCCAAGTGCCGTTAAGGATGTGGCAAAGCCAAAACCCTCACACGGAGCTGTCAGAGCATAAAATACAACCATGGCCGTGGAACATAGTCTGACCGTGTCTATAAAAGTTAAACATACGCTGAACATATGATCCAGCAGTTCTACCAAAAAGAAAGAAAACATGTCCACACCAAGCCATGATATACAAACGATTGTAGAAATACTAGTCACCATTGTCCCCAATTGGAAATAGCCTAAATGTCCATCATTTAGGTGATGAGTAAAAAAAATGCCGTGTGTTCATACAGTGGAATACTACTCAGCAATAAAGAAGAATTAACTACTGAGACATTCGACAACATGGAGGAACTCAAGGCATCGTCATGTGAACTGCAACAAGCCAGGCTCGGATGACCTCATGTGGAAGGCGGGAAGGTGTTGTCTTGGTTTGCTTTGGTTTGGTAACAGGCGCTGGTCCCAGGGCTTTGCACATGCGAAGTAAACACTCTCCCACTAGGCAAGATCCCGAGCCCTCGTGTGATTTTTTAAATGAAATTACTAGAGAAGACAAAACTATAGAGCATGACACAGACTATTGGTTACCTGGGGTTGGCATAAAGCAAGACTGACTATAGTCAGGGGCGAGGAAACTTTAGCGATTGACAGCAAGTTCCACACCTGGGTGGTGGTGATGATTCTGGATAGCGGCGGATTTATTAAAACTCATCGTCCACTTAAAAAGCATGCTCATTGGGCTGGGGATTTAGCTCAGTGGCATAAGCACCTGCCTGGCAAGTGCAAGGTCGTGAGTTTGATCCCTGGTATCGCAAAAAAAAAAAAAAAAAGCATGTTCATGATATGCAAAATACATTTCGACAAGGTTGATTAAAATAAAGCCATAGGGCAAAGGCACAGCTGAGGCCTGGGGTGCACACTTCTGATCCCAGCTACTCAGCGGCTGAGGAGGAGGCTCACAAGTGGGAGGCCAGTGGGGCACCATGGTGACAGCCTGTCTCAAAATACAAGGGGCTGGGAGAGACACACAGCAAGACAGTGTGTGCCTGGCAGGCCCGGGCCCAGGGATTTGTCCCCAGTACCAGCAAAAGCAACTACAAAAAGGAGCAAAGAAGCAGCCGCCTAGCAAAGGAAAGGAAAGCCTCAGAAGAAGAGGTGCTGAGAGGCGACGTGGGACAGTTAGCTGAGCCGGAGATTTAACTGTGTGCAAAGGCAAGAAGGCGCGAGAACTCAGGTGGCATTTAGGGACAGGAGAGAGACACGTGGCCCTGGCAGGCAGGCTGCACTGAAGAGGCCAGAGACAGCAGGAGGCCTTGCTGAGAGGTTGAGATTTCACCTCACAAAGGCTGGAAGCCAGTAAAGAATTTAAGGCGTGAAAGACAGATTCCAGCGGTAGCGGGCAGGGATGAATTCAGTGGTACAACACTTGTCTGGTGCCTGTGAGGCCCTGGGTCCCATTCCCGGGTCTACCAAAGCTAACCCTGCAGGAAAGGTGAGAAACTGATGCCTCAGAGACAAAGGGAAAAAAGACATTCGTGAAAGCAGAGCTCTTAGTAAAGAGGGCGGAGGCAAAATCCGGACACTTGGAGAACAGTACCAACGTGAGCACTTCTTCCTGACCTGCAGTTTCAGCCACTCACAGTCCCAAAATATTAAATGACAAATTCTGGGAGTACACAGTTCACAGGTGGTAAATTGCAGGCTACTCTGAGTGACACGGTGAAATCTT
>PVJX010016671.1:0-39853 GCA_004027295.1 Dolichotis patagonum | reverse complement strand
TGCACCACCCATGCCCCGTCAAAAATCTTGAATACTTTTTATAAGAGATAGTTATTTATCATCTTTCATTATGAAAAAATTAATTGCTCTTCGAGTATTGAATAGTCTTCCTCAGTAAACAGAACAGAATAGTAGAAAAACATTAGTATTGCAATCATAAAGCTGTATGTGTCATTCATTCATGATATTACTCTGGTCAAGTTTGTTTTCTTCATTAGGCTACTGTTTTCTCTTTAATAAAAGTAGGATGAACTCTATAGTTCCTCCTACCTCTTCTGTTGAGGAAAACTGAGGTGATTTAAAAACAATGAAAAATAAGAAGCTCAAATCTGTTGGTACACAGTTGGAAATTCTTAAAAATACAAGGAACCAGCTGATGCAATCAGCGCATCTATATACATATGAACAAGTTGCAGCCCAACATCAGGTCCCACCCTTCATTAACATGCAAACCCACAAATCCCATCCCTCCAACCCTTAACCCACAGCCCCATATACCTCAGCTATGGTCATTCTCAGAGCACTGACAGGGGAGAGCTCAATATCCACCAGTTGGGCAGCTTTTAAACTCTGCCCAGTAAAGATTGCACAAGGACAGAAAACAGCATAGAGTTAAAATTTTAAGGAAAAATTTAGGGACACAACAGCTAAGAACATTAAGCAGTCTTAGGAAACAAAGACAGATTTAGGGATTAGCACACTTGAACTTTGGAAAAGTGAAATGAGAATTGCTGTCACTCTGACTTTTCTTAGGCAAATAGGCAAAGATAAATAATATCAAATTAATCAATTATAAATTAAACCTGATAAGCGTGTCATGCCCAATATCTTCTAACACTCTATTTCACACCAGTCTTTACAGAAGTCAAATTACAGGACAAGTCACTGAGTCATTAAGTAAAAGCTGACTGATAACATCACTAGTATAAAAGGCAAAGATTATTATCTAGAGGGAAATACTGATTTCCTACATTCCTTTATATAAACACTAACAAGGCTACTTAAAATGTAAGAAACGTAAGGAGAGACACCTCCAGAAAATATATTTCTACTAAATGGATGTCATTAAACCTGGAACTATATAATAAACCCCTGATTTTACATAAATTTAACAAAAGACTTTATACATATAACTTGATTTCCCTCTTGGCTTGCCTATACTGACAGAATGTGCTAATATACCAACATCTGTTTTCTCATTTTGCAGACATTAAAATTCATTTTTTGTGTTATTCAATTAATAATTTGGCTTTTAAGAAAAACTCAATGACAGATATTTCTTACAAACTCAAAAAATGTATGATTAATGTCTGTGACTTAAAAACTGCCAATTTTGGATTTGTTAATACTTTAATAATCTATAAGCTGAAAAGAATTATCAAAGGCCAATCAAAATATATCCATGTACATATTTATTATTCCATTTATTAATTCTGTTCTGGCTGAAATTTAAGCATTGGCTTCTTTGGAAGGGTGTAACATTAAGAATTTCATGAACAAAAGGCATACTTTACACTTGAATACATATGTTGAATAGTTTTTCTTCCTTCTTCAGTTGTCTTCAGACTTTTAGTAACTTAGCTTATCTTAGAATTTAACTGTACTTGGTGGAAAGTGGTTAGCATACTGATAGTGGGTAAGTTAGCTACATTTTAGAAAAAAGAAATGTTATGATTTCTCCACATCTTCAAGTTTGTTATAAAGTTCACAAGACTCAACTTTTCCTGTCTATTCTGAGGATGATAAGTTATTTGAGCACAAACAAACACAAGTCAACAACAAAGGAGATGAGAATCTGAAATTCCCTTACAGTATCACTGTCACAGGGCTGGAACTGGAAGGGCTGAGGTTTGTGAAATACGGCATTCTCTTGTAAAAACAGCTGAAGATTATAGTCCCGTACCACCTAAAGAGAAAAAGATGTCTTTAAGTCTTTAATAAGGTTAAAAAGTCCAGTAATTGCATTCTAAAGTTTAAGATTCATCAGTTTTTTCCCATACAAATGAGAAACCATTCAATACTATATGGTAAAAAAGTCACATGTTTTTTCATTTTAGATAAGATTTGTTAGTTATGTGTCCCATTTTCTCAAAAATCTAAATTTGGAAAGTACTAGTTTAGAAACAGGCCCAGATTTGGAGACCAGACAATAGTATTTTAAGACAGCATAAAGATACAAAAAGCTATTTTTATAAGGGCCTCCATGTATGTAAATAGAAAGCAAGCTACTCTTTGGTTTCTCCCAGCTCTAAGGTTTTTATGAGCCTCTTAAAGTCTTGTTTCCTGGAAGTTGAGCCTCTTAAAGTCTTGTTTCCTGGAAGTTGCCATACAGTAGGAAACTACCACATAATCCTATCCCTAGCACAAATTTGTATTTTCAGAGTGTATCTTGGCATCTTTTTAACAAGGCCATGTTCTAATTACTATCTGAAAATACAAGAAGATAGATTAGAAAGGAACCTATGTAAATTATGATATACAAAGAGGAGCAAAATAAACACCATAGACAGGCAATCATTTGAACAAGAATACATTGTATTATATAACCCAGAAAAGAATAAAAATCAGCAACATATCATGTGCAGAAACTCATGTTCTATTGTGCTGCCTTGCTTATTCTTAAGCCATCTTTTATTTGCAGTCAATTATAGCTCATTAGCAGCTCTACTGGAAAATGGCAGAAAAAAAGTTCAAAGTAGCTCTGTAGCTTTACCATGGTAGTTCTGGGAAAAGATGGATTACTTAAGGAAAGGATCCAGTAGGAGATATATTTTCCATTTTATTTACCAGTGACATCCTAGTTCACCACTGCTTCCCTCCCTCTCACTACTCAACCAACCGTTTATTGAGCGAGCTTAGTATGTCCAATATGAAGTGCAGGGTGAGAAGGAATATAAAGATGAACAGAACAAGCAAAGTTAGTATTTTTCAAATAATTTCATAAAGTGGAAACTGGGAGGAGCAAGTAGGCTACACAATTAAAATACACTATGGAAGTATGTAGAGGGCCCAGGGAAAACACAACAGGGTGATACCTACCTAATTCCGACTGACGGGTAGGATGGGGTGAAGAGTTCTGAGAGAAATTGGTTAGGAAGGCACTCTCAATAAACACATTCTTAAAGGGAAAAGTGATTTTGCACTTTTCTTGGACTCTAGTTTTAAACTAGAAAAACTAAAGCTTATGATACAACCATCACAGCCTCACTAATCACCACATAGAAAAGGTATGTAGGTTATCCTTCTAGTTGCCTAACTTAATCTCAAGCATTACAAACCAATTTGGGGCTTGGTTTGGTGATGCACACTTGTAATCCCTGCACTCGGGAGGTCAAGGCAGGATGATCGACATGAATTTGAGGGCAGTTTGGGCTACATAGGGAGTACACGGTCAGCCTGAACTGAACTACACAGAGAGACCCTGTCACAAAACAAAACAAAACAAAACAAAACAAAACAAAACAAAACAAAACAACTCATGACGGAGGACAACTTTTAAAATTTAAGACTTTTTCTTAGGGAAAATTTCAAACACACATGAAAGAAGAGACAGTATAATTTACTTGCAAGTACTCATCACTTAATTTCAAAAAACATCACCTCAGGGCTGATCTTGTTTCATGAATAAACCTACCTACTACTTCCACCCCTATCTGATCTATATGCATTTTTAATAAGATATCTAAAAGAACAAAGCCCCTCCTCCTTTTTAAAAAAACTTGACTCTTTTAAGGAAACATATTCATAGGACTACAGATGTGGCTCAGTGATAGAGTTCTTGCTTTGCATGCACAAGGCCCTGGGTTTGATCCCCCCAGCACCACAAAACAAAACAAAACACAAAACAAAACAAAATATTCATATTAAAATTTACCAATCTTACAAACAACCAATTAACATTCAAATTTTCCTGTTTCTAAGGAAATAATTTTCAAATTGGGATCTAAATAAAGTTCCAGAATGCAACCAGATGTTGCTTAGGTTTCTTTTCATATACCTTAAGTTTCTTCCTCCTTTTTCCCCTCTTGTAATTGAAGAAATTAGGTTTTTGTTCCGCAGTCTCTCAGTCTTAATTTTGTTGACTGCATCCTTGTTGCATTTTATTTCCTGTATTTCCTTAAACTGGTGTTTTAATCTATAGGCTTACTTGGGATTAAGTTTGTTTTGGTCAAGTTTGGTTTCTGTTTGTTTTCATGAGGAGGTTTGCTTCTTTTTATAACATTAACAGCTGTGGAGCTGGATAGTAGCCCCTCAAAAAATACAACCATGACTTAATCCCTGAAACCTGTACATGCTATATCACTTAGAAAAAGTTTCTTTGCAGATGTGATTAAGTTAAAAATTCTTGAGATAAGATCTTGAGATAAGATCATTCTAGACCCAGAAAGACTCTAACTCCAAAGATCCTTGTCTTTATAACTCTCAAAGGGAATATAGAAGAAGGAGAGGACAATGCAACCACTGAGGCAGTATTTTGAGTGAGGTGGTCACCTGGCCAAGGATTATAGGGTACTCAGAAGCTGGAAGATGCAAAGAGCTAATTTTCCTCTAGAGCCAGTGGAGGGTGTACAGCTTGCTGACACTTAAGATTCAGACTTTCAGACAAGAAAATAGAAAAACATTGAAAAGAGTTCCAGTTCACCTGCTAGTGTTAACAGTTTGCATAACTATAATACAACAACAAACAAGAAATCAACATGGTACAAACCTAAAGCTTCTTTAGCTTTTGCCAAATATATATATATATATATATATATATATATATATATATATATATATATGTATGTATTATTTGCGTGTTGTGAGTACAGAAATACTTTTATCATATTTTAGCTTTATGTAACCATGACTACAGTCAGGATACTTAACTGAACCATAACAATACTCTTTTGTGTCCAAATGTTTTCAAATTGGCTATAGCAATTTGTATCCTATAGGGTAGTGTATAAGTTTCCATTAATCTGTATTTTTATAAACATTTATCTTTCTCCAACCTACCTATTCATCCATCCATCCATCCATCCATCCATCCACATACTTGCCCATCCATTTCATGGGGATTGAATTCAGGGAGCACTGAACTACATCTCTAACCTTTTTAAATTTTGTTTGTTTTCAAGTTGTGACAAAGTCTGGCTAAACTGCCTTGTTTGGTCTCAAACTTGCACTCCTGCCTGTACTCCTCCTACCTGTCTTCTGAGTAGCTGGCTGAGTAGTACAAGCATGAGCTACCATACCTGGCTCTGTCTTTACTTTTGATATGTAAAATGGAATTTAGTGGTGGTCTTGATTTCCATTTCCTGATCATTAATGTGGAAAAGCAACTGTATTAAGTAGTTAAGGCTGCCTAACAAAGTACCACAGACTTGGCACTTAAACATCGGAAACTCATTTCTTCACAGCCTGGAGGTCAGAATTCCAGTATCAAGGTGTTGGCAGGATTCGTTTCTTCTGAGGGCCATTCTTTATGTGGCTTGCAGTTGACCACCTTTATACCTGTAAAACCAGGACTCCATGGATGGTACCATCTTTCTCTAGTACTTTCATATGGTCTTCTCTATGTGCTTGCTTCTTTTTATTTTCCAGTTCTTATAAGAACATCAGTCATACTGGATTAGGAGCCATCATAATGATTCATTTTATCATAATTACCCTCTTAAAAGGGTCTATCTCCAAATACAATTACATTGTGAGGTAGCGGGTTAAAATCCATGAATGAGGGGGTGAAATTCAGTCAACAATAACTTATGTTAATGTCCATTTATATTTTTTAATCCTGTGAAGTGTGTGTTGTAGGAGGTACCAGCAGTACTTTTCTTTTTATGAGTGTAATATTCTACTGTGTTATGGTTTGGGTTGAGAACATCCTCCAAAGGTCTTAAGTGGTCACAGGTAGGGCTTTTGGAAGGTGACTGAATCATGGCGGGGGAGTGTTATATAGCTGACTTGTTATTATGAGGTGTGGTCTGGCTCAAAGAGGTAGATTTTTGGGGGATGAGATTAGATGGGTATAGCTTTCCACTTTCTCCCCATTGTGTTCTCTCTTTCTCTCTCCCTCCCTCCTTCCCTCTCTCTCTTCTTGGTTGCCAAGATGTGAGCAGATTTCCTCTACCCAAGTCTGTCCACTATGCTATTCCTGTGGTTAAGCCTGCCAAACATGAACTAAAACTTCTGAACCATAAGCCAAAAGAAACCACTCCTCCTTTAAGTTAAAGGTGTTGGGTATTGTGTCTCAATGAAAGAAAAGAGATAAAGGCACATTTTGATACCATGTGTGGGGTCACTGCTATGATTCAGAAGGTTCAGAAACCTTTGTGGTTCACAGGGGGACTTTATAAAGGTTTGGAGATGTAGGCTGGAGAAACCTCAGAATGCTTTAATCCAAGTTTAGTGGGACATTCTGATCAGAGCTCAAAAGACCACAATGCCCACAGAAATATAGAATAGAAAAACCAGGCTCAGGAGATTTCACTTGAGAATATGGTCACCAATGGCAGCTGGACTCAGGGCCATGTGTTTTTATGCTGTGGCGTACAACTGTACTTTGCATCAGAACAATAGGAAGGATGCCTTGAGGGCATCCCAGGAATTCAAAAGAGCCTAACTGCAAGACTCCACCTTTCACAGGCCCAAGCGTCCAAGTAAAAGACTTTGAAAAGACAGACACAGAGCACCTTGCTCATTCAGGGTCAGGTAGGAAAGAGTTTACTGGAGCCCAGTCATCCAGGCAGATGCTTCTGCAGCCATGATTTTAGGGATCCCAGTTATTGCTTGAGTTTGCAGGAGATCTTGGTACTATCCATGAGGTTCTGGTTTTACAAGTATAAAGCACTGTGAAGTCAGGGACTCTATCACTCTGGTTTTAGAAGGTCTAGATGCCAGGCAGTATGCCACTGACAGGGCAGTGTTTGTAAGGCTGTGACAGTGAAACTGAAAGTGTAGTGAAGAGCCCAGAAAGCTGAAGATGCCAGGAACATGGAATGTCTGAAAAAGTCACAGGCAGTGAATAAAGCTACCCCAAGAGAGCAAAAAGCAGCAATACTATATTGGTGGGGCTATCCCAATTGTTTGGAGTTCACATGTTTGCCCCAGGTGTTGCATACCAAATTATAAGATTTAACGTTTGTCTTGCAGGTTTTGGTTTTGCTTTGGTCCCATTCCTTTCTATCTCCTGGAAAGGGAATATTTATCCTGTGACACTGTATGTTGACAGTATTTAACTTTCTTTTTCATTTTTACAAGGTTCACAGGTAAGAGTTTATCTTGAGTCTTGGATGAAACTTTGGACTTGGACTTTTAAGCCAGAGGTGGACTGTCATGCTTTGGATTGAGAGTGTCCCCTAAAAGCCTCATACATTCACTGACAGGACATCTGGAAGGTGATTCATTCAATCATGAGGGTGATATAGCTGACTTTCTGTAGGAGATGGGATGTCTTTGCAGGAAGTAGGTTCATGGGAGTGTGACCTACGAGGGTGTATTTCCCTTCCTAGCCTTGTGTTTCTCTGTTTCTTGGCCACCATGATGTGAGTAGCTTTCCTCCATCCACAATCCTCTATCACACTGTTTCTATGTTTAAGCCTGACAAACCCAGACTAAAACATCTCAACTGTGAGACAAAATAAACTTCTTCTTTTATAAAAAAAAAATATAGAATAACACTGTTATTTTATGAATTTTTAAAAGCTACATTATTATTTGGTAAAAGTTTCTTTACGCAGACAGAAAAACAAGCACACATAAACTAATCATAAGGCCAGTTGAAGTAATTTAGGAGGTACTACACTAGAGAAAGTATCTATGACAACATCTGCTTCAGTTACATATACAAAGCATTTCATAAAATATTAAGGTGAACAGCAAACTTCATAAATAATTAAAATTTAATAAAAGCTCTTAGAGCCAACTGTTTCCATTTAGGGTATGCAAGATGTACAGGGTGCCTTTACATTTATAGTGTTCAGTGTCAGTATGAATTATCTTCAAAACACTTCTGAGAATTTAGACATATGGGAAAAATGGATTTTTACCCCAGAAGATAAAGAATAATGGTGCAGAATAAAAAACTTAAAGAGTTTCAGACTTACCATTGGGTTATCAAATCATTCACGTGCTTTCAGCAGTATAATAGCAGCAGCAAAACAAGCTTTTTGTAACAAAAAAGCACATGACACAAAACTTGTAGGTGTGAGCTCTTCTCACTTAGAACAAAAGAGCACAGGCATAGCTCCCAGATACATCATTCTTATTAAATATTTATTCCAACCACTTTCAATCTAGACATAAGAGCATCTCACTTATTCTACATCTCTGGGGAGCAAGATACTCACATGAGTGAATGCAACAAATGAAAGATTATCTCTTCAGATGTCCAAAGTAGCTTATAAATTATTAATTCATTTTCAATTAACATAATATATATATATGCTAAAGAGATAATATACTACAGAAGAGCATAGAAAGTAGTGTGTCAATGTGTGACCTTTGACAAGTCACACAAACGTTCTGAAGGTTACCCTATGAATCTCACTAGATTCAAGTTTAAGATGTGTTAAAAAAAAAATCCCAGGAAGCCGCGGCCACCCCAGGGCGGGGAAACAAGAAGCAAGAGTGTCTCCTGAGATCCGCGCCATGCTGGAACTTAGGGCGCCAGCCAACCAGTAACCAGCCTGCTGCCTACCGGGGCAATCAAACATGCCACACACACCCCCTCCCCCCGGTTAACAATTGGGATCCAGGGATCTGGGTATCTCTTAGTAGGTGACCATATTTGGTACAGCAAGTCAGAGGAGTTTCCTTCTACTATTTCTGAAGGCAGATATTTTTATCGCAGTTTTGCTTTGTCCTGATTAACAGTGTTGCTCTATTCAATACTTTGTGTTGATGTGTTCTATAATGTTGTGTATTTATTTTGTGGTACCTAGTAGAAGAACAACTATTGTGAAGACAACAAGATATACAATGTTGCCTATTACTGTTGTTCTGGTGACCTGCCAATTTCACTATATTGTCTCAATTGGCTTTATTCCATCCTGTTTTTTTGTAACTGTTTGCAGCCTCACTGTGTGTTCACTTTGTATGCCTTAATTTTGTAATATGAACAGCTATTTCTGGGAGGACAGTATGTAGTTTGTCAACTAGTGATTTATGGGTTTTTTTTTGAGGTTTTGTATTGTTTGTACCCTTTTTTTCTGTATTGTGTTTTTTCTCTTTAAATAAAATTTAAAAAAAAATTAAAAAAAAATCCCAGGAAATTAAGCATGCTTGTAATACTAGCTATATTTTATGACTGCACTTTTTTTTTTTTTGTAAACCAAGGGTAGTGTATCCAATCTAACTCTTTCTTGGAAAAAGGAATTTCAAAGAATCTTGTCAGGTGACAACCTCTCTTATAAATTAGAATAAATGTAATGGAATAAAATTAAAATACATTTTCTCATAAAATTAGAAATGAAAAATGTAACCTTACCACATACTCCCACTAAATAAAAACTGCAAAACTCACTTCTAAATAATTCAGGGGTTATAAATGGCCACAAACCAAGGCATGGATAAAAACATGGATTTTTATAAGGTGGAGTACTACTCACCTATAAAGAAAGACAAACTTGAGGCTTGTATATGTAGATGGATGCAACTAGAGACCATACTCATAAGTGAAATAAATCTGACTTGTATGTGTAAGCATCATTTTGTCTCCCTAGCATAAGAAACTAAAAGAGTGAATAAGATTTAAAAGGTTCAATAGACACTGTAAAAAGGAAACAAACTGCTCAAAAGGAAAGAACAACTGGGATAGGGGAAAGGATAAAAGAAGGAAAGGAAACACACACACACACACACACACACACACACACACACATGACACCTAAGATAATTGTACTACTCATTCTATTACTTCATTGAAAGAACAGTTAGTGCTTATATTGTTTGACCAATTTTGCATGCCTATATCTGGTAATCTGAGCAACTATTTTGAAGACAAAAAATGCAATACAATAATCATTGATAATTTCCCATGGACTTGTTTTGAAATTCTGTATCATTTCTATTGTTTTTTTAAAAAGTCTCTTTACAATAAAAAATAATTTAGAGTTAATGGGACAGTGCATGGTGCAAATAATAAAAGTCCTATGTATCACAGATCATAGTTAAAGCAGAAAGAAACTTTTTAGTTTTAAACTGTTTTACTTGAAAACAGAAAGACTGAAAATAAAAGACTTAAACAGAAAAATAAGCTTGAGAAAGAACAAGAACATAAACTCTTTAAGAATGTGGAAAGAGGGCCAGGGATTTAGCTCAGTGGCTCAAGCGCTTGCGTGGTAAGTGCGAGGTTGTGAGTTCAATCCCCGGTACCAAAACAAACAAAAAAACCAACAAGAATGTAAAAAGAAATAAGGTAGATGAAGTAAAAATTAAAGGACCAAAAGACATTGAGAAGAATGAAAGTCAGCTCTGGCAAAGATACACAAAATAGACTGGTACGGGTAATCAAAGGAAGAGAAAAAGTATAAACAGCATTAGGAATAAAAAGGGAAGTAAATAAATAAAAAGTATAGTAAAAAGGGAAGTACATAAATAAAAAGTATAGCAGCAAAAAAAAAAAGAAAAAGCATATACTATCTAGTTTGATAATAATCCAAATAGACAACAGCCTAGAAAAATATACGTTACCAAAATGTACTGAAAAAGAAATAGAAAACCTGAAGTGAACCAATAAACAACAACAAAAAAATTGATCAGTGGTCAAAAATCAACTATTCCATAAAGGGAACAAAGCTGAGATACTTTTATAAACTTGTTTTCAAGACTGTCCTATGAAAAATTTCAAATAAAATACATTAATACAAAAAGAACAGTAAACACTACAAACCATTACTATAATTGGGCAATTAACAAATTACTTCATTTTCTTTCTCAAAACTTACTACCCATTTATCCATGTACACTTCTTCCTATCAATTCATCTTTTTTATTGGATTCTAAGGGGTAAAAAAATAGGATAATAAATATATGATAAGACTTTAAAGCACTAGGCTAGAAAGTAATGTTTGTGCTTCCATATTAACTTAGCATTTTAGTGTTCTAAAAACAGAATTGGCACTCTGGTACACTGAAAACAAGAACACATATGGTAGATTCTGTGTCCATTTTCTTTCCTGCCTTTCGTCACTATCTTTTGAAGATGAATATTCTGGTCCCTTTCCAGCTTCTAACAGTAACAGCTAGTTCCCAATGTCCCTGCCACAGGAGGGAACTGAACTAGATCTTTTAAAGTATCAGAAAATGCATGTATTTTTATAAATGCATGCATTTGGTCAGGAAATATTATGCATTTATCAGAAAGAAAAAACATACTAATAATCACAGGTACAGTTTATCTTCTGAAGAACAGTTTCTAAAGTGAAACTTCCGCAAGAACTATAATCTCAAAAGTTATAATCAGATCCTAGAGAAAAACTAAACACATTTATTTGCTCAGCACACAGTGTGACACATCATCAAAGCTGACACAATCAACATTTTTAAGTGGAAGACTACTATCAAAGAGTGATGGCATATAGAAAGTATGGTTTAATTTGTATATATAAGATACCGTATTCATTTTAATCAAAATTATCAAATGCTACTTTCCCCATTGTGCCCCTTTATTATTTCTTTACACTGAGACATGACCTTGTTGTTCCCCCAAATGACTGAGTTCAGTATATTCAAAATTCATTTTAATGGAAGATGTAACTGTTTAAACCATTCTTCTCAAATGCAATGCACATGACATGGGACTGATGTTCTAAGCTTGCCTGGTTCACCACCTCCCTGTTTTTGGTTGTGGTAACAACGTCACCAATTCATCCACAAGAACATTCTCTAACTCTATTAAAAGGATGCTGTTCCCAGAAATGCTTTCTTTAAGGTATTATTCTAAGACTACTGGTATCTTCATTTCATTTGTATGCAAAATGTTTTCGATTCTAACATATAAAGTACTCTAGATTCATACTACCCTTTATACTAACAGTACCTTACCTTGCTGGAGTTTTCTAATAAAAACTGGAATGTGTTTTGCACAGCTTGGCATGTTTCTAGCTCAGTCTGACTGAAAGCTATTAAATAATCCTTGAGGTGATCATACACATTTCCATCAAGAGCCTGGAAGACAGGAGTAAACACAAGCAAAGAAATTATGATTCAGGCTTTGACACATAATGTCAGGCTACAAGGAACATAAAAATGTTTACTTTAAAACTCATTAATAAATGAACAAAAATACAGATTAGTATCCAAAATGAAATATAATCACTTGAGAAATGCAGAATCTCTATTAAATAGCATTTTTTAAAAAGTATAAAATACAATAATGGTAAATCTGAAGGAAAAACAGCATGCAACTTGGAGACAAAAACCCCTGGGGTCTGATTACTGCTCCTTTGCTTGATAGCTTCTGTAGGTATTTCAGGACAGAGAAGATACAGGAGCTAAATGAAATAATATAAAGAATCTAAGCAAAGAACCTGGAACAGGGTAGACATTGAATAAACATTAATCTCCTCCATTTTTCCTTATGCATTACCAATAGAATATAATTTTGTATATATTTACCAAAGAAAAGTCAGGGAAAAAACAGAAATATTAAAAAAATTTTTTACAAAGGATTCAGAAGTTCTGTTTCAGGGAAGAAAGACCAATGCAGTATGAATAGAGGATTTTAAACATTCTTGTTTAAGTGTTTATAGCAGGACTTTCTGAAATTTAGAAAGAAAATTAGAGAACCACTGAATATTTGAGGAATGGCTAAACTACGTATATAGACACTAAAATATAAGCAGTCACCAAGTTAAAAACTGTGGAAACTTCATAGATGAAAAGTATGTATCAAATAATATTAAAAAACAAACAATAAATACAAAATAGCAACAACTATGGAAAATATATCTATAATAATAAGATTCTAGAGTCTTGTCAGTCAATGGAGGTTTTCTTAAAAACTAGGTAAAATGCAATCAACATAAAGATCATTATAATTTTTTTTCAGTACTGGGGGATTGAACCCATGGTCTCACACATTCTAAGCAAATGCTCTACCTGAGCTATTTAAGATGATGTTTTAAAAATTTTAAAAGTGTTTCACTAAGTTGCTCAGGTTGGTTTTGAACTTGTGATTCCTCCTGCCTGTCTCCTGGGTAACTGGGATTATAGGTATGTGCCACTGCTCCTAAGTGCTATTTTATTAATTTTAAAGTATATAGTTTACTGGCTTTTAGTACATTCACAAGGCTGTGAACAATTACCACTATCTAATTCCAGAACACTTACATATCCCTTACCCCAAATGCCCTATACCTACTAGGCAGTCACTTGCCACTCCTCCCAGACCCTAGCAACTATTAATCTGCTTTAATCTCTATAGATTTGCCTGTTTTGGACATGTCATAGAAATAGAATCATAATATGTGCCTGGCTCCTGTTAATTTAGCATCATGTTTTCAAGATTCACCAATGTAATAGTACTTCATTACTTTTTACAGTGAGTAATATTTCATTGTATTGTTATACTATGTTTTTATCCAATTATTAGATGATAGAAATTTGTTCCTTTGCCATTTTCTAGCTATTATGAATAATGCTGCTATGAATATTCACGTACAAGGTTTCTTTTTGAATTCCCATGTGGAAATTGAGCATACAAAAAAACACCTTCTTGACATACATATCTAAAACAGAGCCAAGTGATCAAGGGGAGAAAAACAGTCTCAAATGATTATTCAAAGAATTTTCCTGCTAAGCCACTGTAGTGGAAAAGAATTTATATCTTAATGCCGTATTTTTTTTCTTCTCAGCAACCAACAGAACAGCCACCTATAATCTTAAGACTAACTTTACTTGGTGACTGCTGCTGTTCGCCAGTCAGAGCTTGCCAGCTCCCTCAAGCACTGAAAGAACCAATAAACTTACTTTCATAATGACTCCCAGCGATTTCTTCGTCTTACCAACCTTTCCTTTATTTTCCAGATCTATTGGAGGACATCCTGGCCTGTCCTGGATTTTAATCCTAGATCTTTAATATTACTCCAAAATACAACTTGCTTTGTTTTAGAGATTTGCTTCTACTTTAACTCTGACATCGGTTTTCTCTTGTGGGAAGTAGGAATGAAATTTTTAGACCATATATTCATATTTGGAGAGAGCTGTACTGGGAATTGAACATAGGGCCTTCACATTGAGCTACATCCTCTGACATTTTATAATTTTTTTTATTTTGAGACACGCTCTTGCTAAACTGCCCTGGATGGGCTCCAATTTGCAGTATTTCTGCTTTAGCTGCAGAGTGCTGGGACTACAGGCATGCAGTACCATGCTCAGTTCTTGCAGTAAGTCTGTGTTAACTATCTGAAGAACTGTTGGACTCACCTCCATACCAGCGACACATGAGGATTCCAATTTCTCAACAGCCTTGCCAACATTTGTTATTTTGTTTTGATGTTCTGCTTTTTAAATTATGAAAACTATTCTAACAAATGGGATATGGTATCTCACGGTAGCTTTGAGTTGCATTTCTCTAATGACTAATGATGCCAGGCATCTTGTCATGTGCTCATTGGCCATTTATGTATTTTGTTTGGATAAATGTCTATTCCAGCCCATGAGTCATGCTTTAATTGGGTTGTCTTTTGCTGTTAAGTTGTAAGTCTCTCATATATTCTGAGTAGTATTTTAAAAAAATTTTTGTACCAAAAATTGAACTCAGGACCTTGCACTTGCCAAGCAGTGCTTTGCCACTGAGCTATATCCTTGTCCTATTCTGGATAGTAGAGTCTTACAAAATATATAATTTGCAAACATTTTCTCCCATTTTATGGACTATCTTTCCAATTTCTAGACAGTATCTATAGCTATAAGTTCTAAATTGTCAAGTGGTTTTATTTTTCTTTTGTTGCTAGTGTTTTAGTGTTATATATAAGAATCATCTGTAGAGGTTTTACAGTAAATTTCTTTTGTATCTTATGCTTGGCTATTACACTAAATTTTAAAATTATTTTTAATTTATTTTTGTATTGGGGATTAAACTCATGACCTAGCGCTTGCCAGGCAGGTGCTGTGCTGGTGAGCTATATCCTTGGCCATTACATTAAATTTGAAGTATAAAAATTTTTAAAGAAAATTTTGGCCTCAAAGTATTGAGTAATAAAGCTCTGTAGTGCTTACACCACTAGGTGGCACCACAGAATACACAGTGCAATATCTAATTTTTTTCATGTAGTTATGTAACATTCAGTTGAGTTGGAATAAAAATTCTTACTTTAAGACATACTTTTCATGAACTTGTTTAACTTCTTACATTAAGTTTCTGGTTTGGAAATGTTCTTGGTTGGTGGTTATAACCTTGTGTTCTAGGAAACCACTGGAGTATCTTATATTCAGCAATAATATAGGAATCATGAGCTCAAGAAAAGAAGGCATGCAATTAAAGGTGAATTGAATAACCACACAGTTTCTATGATCTCATTATTAATGACCTAGGCACTGTGCCAGCTGTTTGGGTGTGGCCGATAGGAAGGAAGGAAGGATGGAAGGAAAGAAGCCAGCCAGCCAACCAGCATTTTCCCCTTTTTTATTAGTATACATTTGTGATACACAACAAATAAATTCATCATGGGGGAATTGGCAGATATACTTACCATGTCTTAATCCTTTTATCCCTTCTGTTTTTTAATTTTTGTTTTTTTTTTTGGAAGTGTACGGAATCAACCCCAGGACCTCATGCATGTAAAATACACACTGTGTACCATCGAACTACATCCCAGCCCTCAAAGTCATTTTGTTACTTATTTGGATTATAACAGCACTCTCCTATGGCCCTGTACTTGGATGCCTCTCTTGCCAACTAATATGTACATTCAGCTAGAAGAATGTTTTTAAATTCCATATTTTACTTAAATGCTTAACATTCTTTATGGGTTATCCATTATGTATAAACTTTTAAAAATATATCATCATGGATTATATAATTGGGACTTGGTTTTCCACTTCAGTTTCTTTACTTATTACTCCCTATTTTCTTTCCTGGTTACATTTTTCCTGCACCATATGTACTTTGCACCACTAATACTCTTCCTTTGCCTCTGAGCTTTCAGACAGGTTTTTTTCTCTGTTTGATTATCTCTGCCTTTTCTCTTACTCTAGCTTACTCTTATTTATCTTAAGAACTTCACTTTCATCTGCTCTGGGTACCTCTCTTGTCTTTTTGTTTCATAGCATATAACTTCATGCTTGTGATACTTGGCTACCTTTCATTTGGTTTCCTAAGCCCCATGAATGAAAAATCAATACAGGGTATGGCACTGGTGTGCAACAAATGTTTGTTCAACAAATAACACACTGGATCAAAATTCACATGTTAAAAAAAGAATGAACTCATTCTGAATCCTATGGCTAAAAGTAAGTCTAATAACGTTAACAAAAAGCCTAATTACATATACAGGCCAACTTATATAACACTCACATTTTTATACAAGATAGAGAAGTAACTGGTTCACAAAACTTTGTTTAATGAAGTAGTTTTCAAACCTCTTAATGGCATCTTATGTGGAGTCTCAAAACATGAAACACACATTAACTTTGTCTGCCTTTTCTTGTTTCTAGAAGCAGGTCTTGGTCCCCTGTTCACAGAAGTGAGCTCCTCAGGCCATCCTGGTATGCAAAGCAGAACCTCATATCCCTACTCTCTGATTCCAGCAAGGGTGGACACCTGATCTACATTAGGCCATCTTTAGGATACAAGTGAAAACATGAGTCCAAAATGGCCTAACCTGCCCATCAAATGGCTATTCTCTTTACCAAATAGATAAAGCCCATTTGCAATGGGAAAATAATTAAACAAAATCACAGAGAAGAGCAGTAACGAAAAATCTGGCAGAATGAAGATGAGGAAGGGGAGCACAGACAGGGACAGGCAGTATCCTGGGATTGGGTTGTTCCTGAGCAAGCTCCAATTCATCCTTTCTGTGGTTTGGTTGTTGAGCCAACCAATTTCCCTATTTGTTAAGTACAATATTTTGAGTTGAGTCATTGCTATTTGCAATCAAAAGACTCCTTACTAAGAAGTAATAAATGGTAACTTTAGCTTATTTTAGCTGATTTACAAGGGAAAAAACCTTGATTCATTTGAATAATTAATTGCAAATAATATTTGCCCTTCTATATTCCTGGTTCTCTTCAACTAACAGATCTAAAACCTTAAGGTAGAGTATTTTTATTCCAAAGTTCAATGGTCAGAACTATTTAAAGATTAACTTTACATACTAAAAATATCAAAAATATGAACTTGACAAGAACACGTGAACATGCATCGTCTTTGTCCAGCATTTAGAATTTAACTGAGCAAAGCATGAAAATGTTTTCAGAGTACACTTATTTATTCAACTGCACATAAGTGAATATGTACAAACTTCAGAGAGACTTGTATGTACATTTCTTAATCAATGATAAATGAATTCACATATATGCTCAGAAATGGCAGAAGAAATAGTCTTTTAAGTGTTATAAAAATATCATTTAACTTAATAGTGTAAGTTCCTTGATGATTGTCAAAGTGCAAACTCTTGGTAAGTAACTCATCCAAACAGAAATTTAAAAATAGTAAACCTTTTGACTATTTGATACAAATTTTGAGAGAGGAATTTTGTAACAGCTAAACTCAGTTATCATGGGATCCTTAGCCATATATTTTAATCATATATTTTAATGATTAGCAATATTTTTAAAAAGATTGAACTTAAATGCTTTTAAACAGCCATATTCCTTCCAGTTAGCTACAGAACAAATGCTCCCTTACATATTATCTCTGTCTTCTCTCCACTATTTCTATATATTTGATATCTAAAATTGGTTAAGTTTGGGACCCAAATAGCAAAAAAAAAAAAAAAAGGTGGGGGGGATATTCTGAAGGCAAACTCAGAAACTTAGAATTCTAGGTTTGTTCATAAAACATTGGTAGGCAAGTATTCCCAGGACTTTGCTTGAAGTGGAAAATAATGATGTTAGAAATTAGGAGAAAACTGTCTCTTTTCTAAGCATTTAATGCAATTTTCCCTAAAATGAGTACTTTAAACTGTGGTCTCCTGATGTAGATTCTGGAAGGTCACAGATTCTGTAGTCATAGCTGGAACCTCCTGAGTTTCCTTAACAGCCTAGAACAACAAACTCTTCTTAGAACAACGAGCATTTCTAAAATAGTCTTTGGTAAAAGTCAAGCAAATAAACACCAAGATGATAAATGTGAGCTGTCTTAAAATTAAATCATGAAACTCTGCAGTCCTCCTTTGCTGATGTTATAATGCCTGCTTGCTTTTGTTTATCTTTCTCAGAAGACTCCAAGCTGTACTTGTAAGAAGGAAGTGACTTTTTACAAATCTAAGGAAATCAAAGTAAGTCTTGGTCTGTACTTATACTACTGCGAATATCTTAACAAGTAGCTACATGTTTCAATTGATACAAAGTAAAATTAGAAGCTCATCACCTATTTTTGTTTGCTTCTTTATTTCAAAGTTGAGTTGCTTCAGGTTCTGTGACAAAGGAAGTAAATAAGAAAATTTCCACCTCTGAACTATAAAGTCAATTTTAAAAATTACTGTTTGTGTAAAGCCTGTGATGTCTACATGAGTATCTAGCAAGCAAAAAATATCAGATGCTAAGACAGGTGACCTGAGTGAGCTAAAACCACCTAATACTTAGAGATCACAATGCCAATGTAAGCTAATTTAATTGTGAGTTAAAACTACATAAAATTTAGATCACAATCCCAATGCAGCCTAGTCCAAGAGAACCTCTTGAACCATTTACATTTGTGTTCAAATCCCTGTCACAACACTTACTAACATGATCACTCTGGGAAGACTCTGAATTTTCTTGATCTTTAATTTCTTGATTTGATAGTGTCAAAAGAGTAAGTTAGTTACTTGTAAAAGGTGGTTTTTAAAGCAATGAAATATAAGCAAGGTTTGGTGGTACAGGCTTATCATTCTCAGTCCAGGCTGGGCAGGTTAGCTACTTAAAGAGACCCTGCCTCAAAAGAGAACATTTTAAAAAGATTGAGGATGCAAAGGCCCTGGGTTCAATGCTCAGTGCCATGAAAATAAGTAAATGAATATTTTTTCTTCTTTTTCTTTGTCTGTATGTATTACTAAACATCATTTTTATTTCTTTGTTTTTTTTGTTTTTTTTTTTTTGCTATTAGTTTAGGCTGGCCTCAGTTTCACTCATGGCACTCCTCCCACCTCAGCTTCCCTAGTGCTAGGATTACAGGTTTTATAGGCATAAGCCACCATGCCTGGCCATTTATATTTAAATATAGTCATCTTTTAAGAGAATAGACAACAAAAACCTATACTGCAAATATTCTACAAAAATGTAAATATGCATGACTACTTCATAATTAAGCAAAATGAACTTCTATAGACACAAGATTTTAAAAATCGTTAAATGAGACAACCCAAGACAGAAATAACAGGAGCAAAGAAAATATAAAAAATTTCAATTGGTCTTGTCTTTCTAACTACTGGTTAAGGTCTGATTTCACAAATCCTAAATTCCTTGTCAAGTGAGAATACCCAATTTGGCTGTACCTAAAAATATGTCCATATAACAGACAAATAATTTTTCTTTCAAAATACTGTCTCTGTGTCTCTCTCCCTCTCCTTCCCTTTTTCCGTCCCCTCCCCGTTCCCTCTTTTCCTCTCTCTTCTATACCAGTATTTGAAACAGGGAAATAAGAATTTTGAAATTTTCAGTTTTCCTTCCACTGAAGCAGGCAAAAAACAAAAAAGATACGATTCTGTTACAGAAATAATGAGTGGCTCCATTATAAATCTCTATTTTATTTATGTTTCCCCAAAACATGTTTTTACTAAGATTTGCCATGGGTCTTCACACATATCAAATTTAGTCTTTTGACCTCACCTAAATGACCCGCAATACAGAGCACACTGTATAAAATAAAGGTAATTTAATAGTTCAGTTACAAATTTTAGCATGTATAGTATATACTCAGTTTTGTACAAATGCCTGGAATGTGTTATCTTTGTCTAACTACTATATTTCACTGGTTACGTTTCTCTACTTCTTTCTCCATAGCTTATAAGCACCTGAATAGTCCTGTGATGACAATCTTCGGTAATAAGCACCTCATACCAACCAGAGTTCAAGCAAAAAACAAACAAAATCCCAAAAAGGTCAGTTTGTGCTCATGGGGCACTCCACACAACTCAAAGTAGAGCAAAAATCTACAATGATAATTACAGTACCTTACACCTGGGGTATCAAGTAAGTTGCAGGGAGCAGGAGTGAGAGCAAAGGCACAGACACAGAAAGAAAAAGTCCAGTTTAGCTGGTACAAGCATACCCATGAATTCATCTGTGAAGTCAACTGTTTCTTTTTAGAAATCAAGTCATTCTTGATTTCTAAAAAGAAAAAATTCCTTACTCTGCTGAGAGACAAAACCAGGATAGTTTTTGTGTACAACAAAAATCAGAGCTGTGGTAGAGAATTATCTAGATAGGTAAGATGACAGAGAAGGTGGTCTGAAGCTCAGAAAGCTTGATGCACCAATCTTAGTGCTACAAGCATTTCCTACAGAAACCAGCATCTTTTTTTTTTTTTTTTTTTTAAAGACAGGGTCTCACTCTGCAGTTCAGGCTGGCCTTGAGCTTACTTTGTAGCCCAGGCTGGTTTGGGGCTTGCAATGATTCTCCAGCCTCAGCCTCTGGAGTGCTGGGATTATTACAGACATGTACTACTACGCCTGGCTAGAAACCTGCAGGACTTGTGTCTTGAAAGACTTTCAGAATTACAATAGCCATACTTCTTATTAATGAAATAGATCAGTTCTTAATTACTGATATTAGTACTTGTCAAGGCTAATTTACCATTTTGATCACTTTTGTTTTCCTAATAAAACAATTCAGTAGGTCTTAAAATGATCTTTGAATGACAATTTAAAGCAGACTTAAGACCATAAATATTTTCTTCAAAAATACAGTAAGCTTAAAGTCACAGAAAATTTGGTCTTGTACAAGTGGTTTCTGATCTACTAAATACATAATGTACAGTATTTTCAAATTTTAATATAGCAACCAACTTGTACTTTTTTGATATTTATTCAAAGCATTCAACTTTGCAAGTACAGAGTAGAAAAAAAGAGCTTGGCTTTCTTCATTATACATACTTACAGGTCTATCTTGAAGTCAATAACAGCAAAAACTTCTGCTGTGCTAAGTAGTATTTGAATCACAAAAAAACATTAGCTAAGGGAATTTAAGGAGGAAGGAAGGTCAAGAAACAGGATTCATTTCTCAGCAGTAATGATAGAGATCCCTCCCTAAAAAAATTATTACTAAATGGTTTTTTCCAATTAGCTCATTGTAGCTGCAACAGATTGAATGCCAAGTATCCTTTTAAGGAATGGACTTAAAATTATAAAACAAAACTTAAATTTCAACTTCCTTATTCCAAAGTTTAAGGTGCCTATAATCATAAATTAACTTTCTTTAAACAGTCATACAGGTTTATTCAGATGTTGAAAGTTGCCTATTAGTTTGTTAGATCCTGATCTTTTACAAAGAACTCCTTCGTTTGTAGCAAACTTTTGAAGGTGGTAGGTGGCTTTTGCATAAGCAAGTAGTAAATATCCAGAGAGCTTCTTTAAGAACATCCGTGGTCTGCTTGTAGCCCCACTGGCAAGATTCCCTACTGTTTGACGTGACAGTGCTACAGTCTCTACACAGAAAGTGGAAGCAAATCCAAATTGAAAAGGCATTTATGAACTAATACAGATGATCCTTGCTTCTCATTTCACAGAAGCGGGAAAAGCAAGTTTTAGCCCTGAGTAGGAAACAGCTTTACCATCACTATTAGCCTTTTAAACTCATCTGTACTAAGATTTCAAAGACTGAAGTCTACAATGATATTTAAATGGGGCTTTACATGTACATTTACATTTATCACAAAATTTACCACACTTTTGACACAAAACTGCCACTTAAAAATCATGTTAGCATTTCAATTGATAAGAACAGGTTTACAGAAACATCCAATTGTCCAAAAATCCAATTGTCAAATATTATTTTAATATTTAAGATAATATATGCAATGAAGTTAGCAAACACATGGCAAATAATAGTCCATTAAGTTATCTTAATATTTTTCTTCCTTTTCAAAGAACCAGAAACCATGTGGATCTTGTTTATCATTGTGTCCTCAGAGAATGACATATTGAAGGTATTCAATAGGTATTTGTTATATTGTTATTAGTTGCCTGGAATGAAAACAGTTGCAATAGTCACCATATCCCCCATGTCTAAAACAGAATCCAAGAGGATGTAAATACTTATTATTTTGTCTGTCAGTTTCCTTAATATAAAATACAGACCCCAATTCTATTAATATATCACTACCACCTGTAGCCACTGAGTTCTTTCAATGATTCACATCTTCTTTGGACCTATAACTAACTAGTTAGCAGAGTTAACACAAAATGAAAATGTTCACCTTTTTAGTGAGCAAAAAGTTAAAAATTAAAAGTAGTAAGAATAGTCCAAGTTCACCTAGGTTGTTGTTCATGCATATGCATTTATTTAGTTACAGTAACAGTTTTGATAAGGACGTAAAAATAGGCACTTTCATACACTACTTTTAAAAGTAGAAACTGAGAATTTTTAAATTTTAAAGAGAGAAAGTAAACAAAAGTAAAAACGATATGAAGTTTCAAAATGAGATAAGAAATTAATGATATAATTTTTTTCCAAAGTATTGTTTATTCAGAAACTTCACAAATGCTTCTCCTTTTTGTCAGGTGATTTTGTAACACATTAATGCTTATTCAGGAACCTGAAAGCTGGCTCATAAAGCCATTTTGCATTAGTAGATTACTCCCTCAGAAGGGTATTCAGAAGTATTTTGTGTTGTGAATTCTGAGGCTACAAGAAGTAGGGCTCTGGCAATCCAGGTCATTAATATCTGTGCCATTGGTTGATGCCACTCCTCTGACTTACAGTGCAGTTCTAGGCACCATGTCTCATTCTGTAAAATTTTACCTATATTTTCTCATATTCTACATCTGGTCATTTGGATTAGCTTTTTAGCTCTGTTTTGTTGAACAGGACTTAAAATTTTCAGGACTGATAACCCCAGCAACTTACATATGCTTTCACTTACACATCTTTGATTAAATTAATCTTATGTTATAAATTTAATTACTTTCAAAAGTGTTCTTAGTCAACTCTGGTTGTGATGTATTTGCCTCTGCTGTATCCTTCAAAATTCTTTGTTTTTCCTATCTCTAGAGAAGAACCTGACACACCAACGATTTTCCTTCAGGATATACTTCTATCCACATCAAAATTCAGGTAATCATGAAAGTTTCACCCAGAAGTTGCCTGAAGTTTTCCCTGCTCTTTTTGGTTTTTTCAATGTGCTCATTTTTCTTTCTTTCTTTTTTTCTTTCCAGAAAGATCCAGATTTGCCAGGGATGGCTTTCTTGGAATCCTTTGGCTATCAACAATGTACCTTGATGATCCTTAAAGGATCCTTAAGCATTTTTCAGGTTCCAAAATGCTGGAATTATAAGTGTGTGTTACCGGGCAATCTCTCCACATATTAATCAATGTTTATTTTCCTTTTTAATTATAGCCACTGTAGTGAAAATGATGTGCTATCTCATTATGGGTTTTGGTTGGTACCAGGGATCAAACTCACTACCTTGTGTTTGCCAAGGAGACACTTACGCCACTGAGCTAAACCCCTGGCCCCTTCTCATTATGGTTTTTGACATGTGTTTTCCTGATTTATGTTGAGCATCTTTTCACGTGCAACCAGTTGTTTAACAGTTTTTGCTTCTTAAGAAAACTGGCGACACATCCAGAACCATTTTCAGAATTCAGGTATATTTCTCAGTTCCAAGGCATTTGTTTCACTGTGCTTTTCTTTGCTCTCCAGGACATACTCTGCTCCATCTTCAGAAACCATGCCTGAGTACTGCACATATCAATAGCATATTGGCTTTGAGCTGTCCATTACGCCTAAATTCAACAAAACACATGAATATTTGTAAATTCTTCAGAAGAACGCTAGAGTTAAGATTCTGCTAATGCAAGGGTTTTTTTTTTTGTTGTTGTTTTTTGTTTTAAACTCCTTTAGCTGGATATTGCCTTTAGTAATCATCATCTGGATCGCACTACCTCTTCTGTGGTGCTTTTCTTTTGAATCTTTCCTGGTTCAGTTCTTCAAGTATTTGTGATCGGACACATTTGGAATTTGCCAAATTGCTTGCAAAGTCCTTCTGTAGAGAACTTGTTGGCTTCTCAGGAACTGCTTTAGAGTCAGCGTGCCTGGAGGTAAGACCAGAGCCTCTGGTTGGAGCATGCAGCAGCACAAGTGGTAGAACTGGCCAGGGGGCGGGGCAAGCCAGAGATAGACTCACTCTGAACTGCAATTGGTCAGTCTGTATATAAAGTATTCACAATCTTCCTTTTGAACACATTATTTAAAGATACTTTAAGGAAGTTATCAAAGAAGTGTACAAAGATTTGTATAAAAGAATATTCACTACAGATTTACAAAGGCAGAAAAAGGGGGTAAGAAAATTTATGCCATATTACTATGATCAAATACTATGCAATCATTAAAATATTTTCAAGTAACATTTACACTTAAAGGCAGGAATAACTCACAATGTATTTTCTGAAAAAAAGAAAAGTACCATGCGAATAAGATGGAACTGACTTTGAAATATGTATATGAAATTTATGTACAGGGAAGATTTGAAAAGGAAAATCAAAGCTACAGAAACAGTGGCTTACTGCTGCATGCTGGGGTTATTTTAATTTTATCTTTGGTTTTTTGGTACTTGGCAAATTTTCTTTTGATACTCTGGAAATAAAACAGAACTTTCATTTTTAACTTTACAGAAAACAAAAGATACTGACATATTTTTATTGTTACATAATGCTATGCAATACCATTCACTTTACTTTTACCATAGCTATAACAATGAGTAAGAGCAGCCAGAAATGGAAGAAACTAGTTAAGTGTAGTTTTATTAAACCTATGAAAAGAGAAATATTGAGAAAAAGGGAGTGGTTAGATATCAAATACTGTTGGGAGGCAAAGAATAATAAAGATAAAAGGCAATAAAGAAGGTAACTACTGACACTGAGGAGAATAGTTTTATTGACATAGTGGGAGTAGAAGCTGATTTTAATTGGCTGTGTACTCAGTAGAAAGAGAGATCACAGTAAACTTCCAAAAGTCTAGCTAAGAAGTTGATCTGCAATGATGATATTTCAAGTACCGTATATGTATAATCAGTCAGGTTTCTCAGACACTGAGCTCAGATAGTTTTTCAAGGATATATTCAAGGAAAGTTAAACAGATCACCCCTAGCACATAAAAAATTATTCCAGAACACAGAAAGAAACAGACAGACTTCAATCAAATTCATTTTGGTAATTAGTTTATCTTTTGAAAAACTCAAACTAGAACGGAGAAATTAAAGATCAGTTTTACTTATGAAGCTAGACATAAAAATTCCAATTAAGATGTAAACAAATCTGGCAATGCATATTTTAAAAGTGTATCATGATTAAGTAGGATTCATCCTAAGAATGAAAAGAAGTGTAACATTACAAAATGTACTTATATATTTTACTACATGAAAAATAAAATGCATATGCTTATCCTAAAAACACAGAAACAAAAGAAAACCAACTCCCAACGCCAACAATAGTAAAATGCAACCATAATTCATGATTATTTAGAAATTATGTGAAGAGGTAACTTCCTAATCATAGTAAGAGGTAATCCCAGAATGCAAATATCACATATTTTAAAAAATTTTCCAATTGTCCACTAAATCTGGAAAACCTGAATGAGAAATGAGCTGTAAAGAGTAGTAATAAATTATTAGTGAATGACTATAAACAAAAACTGAAGAGAATCTACAAACTAGACAAACTTAATGAAGGCTGGATTTTTGTTTTGTTTTTTAATTGGTACCGGGTATCAAACTCACGACCACGCGCTTGCAAGACAGGTGCTTATGCCACTGAGCTAAATCCCCAGCATGAAGGCTGGATTTTAAAATGACTATCGAGGTGGGGCTTCTGACACAGTGGAATGAACAGACTGTTGACCCTTGTGCCAAAAAAAAAAAAAAAAAAGCTTACAAAACTGGATGATTGTCAAAATCAGCTGTTCTTGGCTCTAGAAGTCAGCCAAACTTAAAAATTTGAATAAGAACAGTGGAAATCTGTGGTACTCTTGCTTGGGGCTGTCCACCATCTCTGTTGGGTTTGGAAACTCGGACCAGAATAAAGCTGCTAGTAAAAACCAACCAGTTTACTGCCAGAGGATACAACATGACTTAGAACAGCGGGTGAAATACATGTCCATTAATCTTGTTGGAAGGTGCACCAGAAAAGCCAGCCACTATATTGAACTAAGACTGTGACCCAGTTGAGAAGGGCAACTGACCAGCAGCTGAGCCAGATTTAACATAATGATCTTGGAAATGAAAGAACTGTATGTTCTCTACACATCCCTACGTGACAGAGAAGCTATGTGTACCTGCAGAGGAGAAATAAGAAAGTACAATAGAAAAAACAATGGAAAACTACCTGAACTTGGAATGCATTCCTCAGCTAACAAGCAAATCATCTCATCAGCAAAAGTGTAAAGCTTTTACTGGCTTGAAGTGTTTGAGTATAACTTGTGACCAATCACTGGTTGACTGCCATGACAAGCAGACACAAGGGTGAATCACAGGAATTTGGTAGATAAAGAAAGAGAAACAATAAAGAAACAAAGCAGAGATAGGAGTGGCTGTATGCTGCAGGCTGTATCCTACCGAATTAGTCTGGATAGGTATGAACCACTACCTAATCAAACAAAATCAGAAACAAAACTTTCAAGAGGAGAGAAAAAAGAACCCAGATATTCTATAATACAATGTCACAAATGTCTAGTTTTTAAAAAATAGTTAACACAATTTTTACAAAAGAATGAAGTTAGAAGGAGTACAAAATTTGATTTCAAAGCTCACTGCAAAGCTACAGCCCTTAAGTGTATAATGACATGAGGACAGGCATAGAGATCAATGGGACAAAAGCTGGGGTGCAGATATAAACACCACATTAACATTAGCTGACCTCAAAGAGCCCAGAGAAATTCAATGGGGCAGGTATCAACTTTTCTGAAAGCAGTGCCAGCAAGATAGATCCTCATGTCAAAAAAACTTAACTTAGACTTTTATTTCATACCATAATCAAAACATTAACTCAAAATCAACAACAGACCTAAATGTAAGAACTAGGACTACAAAATTTTTAGCAACAGTACAGGAGGAAGTCTTTGTGACCTTGGGACAGGTAAAGTTTTCTTAGCTATGACACCAAAAGCAAGATCATATAAGTTAAAAAAAAAAGCAGTTAAATTAGACTATATAAAAATTTAAAATAATTGCACCTCACAAGATACCACTTAAAAATAAGAATTCACAGGCCTGGAAGGCATACTATCAAATTACATATCTGAAAAAGAAACTTGTGTCTAGAATATATAAACTAATAATACTTCAATAAGAGGAAATATAATCTATTTTTAAAAACAGAGGATTTAAATAGGCATTTCACCCTAATGATAAATGACCAATAAGCACCTAAAGAGAAGCTCAAGATTGTTAGGAGAATGCACATTGAATCTGTTTGGGAAGCCAGGTATGGTGATATGCAACTATAATCCTAGCTCCTCAGCAGGCCTGACATAAAAGGGACACAAGTTCAAGACCAACCTGGGCAATTCAGGAGATTGTCTCCCAAAATAAAGTAAAAAGGACTGGAAATGCAGCTCAGAGTTTCCTAAGTTAGTTCTCTCCAAATAACAAACGCACACTGCAATGAGTTACTATGGCATGAAAGACTATGGCATAAAAAATAAATTACCATAATTATCAGTGTTTGTATTCAATTTAAGGAAAAAATAACATAACATAAACAATATAGGAAAAAGATATTCCACATCACAGTGGGAAAAACTTTAAATATTAACTGAAGGATTTAATAAAACATATGTTGAGATAAAAAGAACGATGCCCAAGGCTGGGCATGGTGGTGCATGCCTGTAATTCCAGCACTTGGAAGGCTGAGGCAGGAGGATCACTGTGAGTATGAGGTCAGCTTAGGCTACAAAGTGAGTTCAAGGACAGCCTGAATTGAATAGTGACAACCTGTCTCAAAAAGACCAAAAAACAAAAGCTTATACATGAGAAGATTCAACATAAAAGTCACCTAAATAACAAATTAAATGTAATCTCAGTCGAAATATACATAGAATAAACAAGCTGATTCTAGAGACAAGAGTGAAGGACTGTTATGAACTGACAGAATTTTGAAAAATGCTGTGATACTGGCACAGGGATAAAGAAGAACCCAACAAAACAGAATACAAAACCCAAAAAGGGCTGCAGTATACCTCAGTGGGAAGGAGAGTGCTTGCCTACCATATCTGAGTCCCTCAGTTCAATCTCCACAACAAAAAAAGCAGGGGGAGGAGGGACTGAAAATATGATCAGAAAGGAATAATTGCATCTTCACAATAGTGGCTGTCTCTGGGGGAGGAGTTACTAAAAAGGAAGGGAATAGGTGAGGGATACAATGAGATTTAAACTGTTTGTAATTTGATTAAAATTCATCTAGTTGTAAATGTTGTTACTGGCCAATTCTATGTGATAGATACTTTTTTTTTTTTGGTACCAGGGATTGAACTCACGATCTCACGCTGGCCAGATAGGCGCTTGTGCCACTAAGCTAAATCCCCAGCCCAGAACATTTATTTTACTATTCTTTCTATTCTTCTATATGTTTGAAATATTTTCCATATATTTTTAAGGTTAAGGAAGTAGGGAAGACGTTTACTACTGAACAGAATTTGAAGATGGCCATACAGAAAGGTATCAGATGGAAACAGTTAAAGAGACTGAATTAGGAACAAGGCAGCAGAGGTTTACGACATGGGAGCAAGAACTCATGATCAGAAAGGCTCAAATCTTGGGTGCAGACTTGCCATTCTATAAGAAGGTAGGCTAGCTTATGTTTAATTTAGGGGCCTTTAAAAATTCTTTCTGCTTCCTGGTTTTCTCTGATTGCACTAATCATTAAGGTTTCTACTTCTGATTATGGGAAGGTAGCAGAGGTAAAATTCACATTGTCTTTGTTAATTATTAATGGTTTTAATGAAAAGAAAGGAAATGAGAAAAATGACAAATGAGATGAGGGAATGGGTAAGGAAGGGAAATGGTTAGAAATAGAAATGCGAATTCCTTGAGTAAGTAAATTTGACCTTTGCACACACACACATTTTAAGTTTTTTCTATATTCAAGAAATAAAAATGCATTTTACTTTTCAAAATTTTTAATTGTATTTGAGACATGGTCTTGCTATGCAGTTCAGGCTGGCCTTGTACTCAGTATGAAGCCCAGGCTGCTCTAGAACTAGCACCAACCCTCCTGTCTCAGCCTTCCAAATTCTGGGATTACAGGTGTGCACCATCATGCCTGGCTAATAAACAGAGTCCACATACACACAGAGTCCACATACACACAAAATGTATACACACTTCAGGAAAATAAAAATGGTATGATTTTTTTTTCAACAGATGGTATCATCTTTGTATGGAGGCCTCTACAGGATGTCACATATCACAGAAAACCCACTACAATGCCAGCCCTTAGAAAAGAAACTGAAAATGCATGTGCAGCAGTCTAAATGACCGAGGTTGCCCAAGCAGTAGTTCGCTGTACTAATAAATGTCTAGAAGCTAATGGTCACCACTTTGTAACTGTAGAGGCCAAAGGTAACTTGTATGAATCTCATGATATCTCAATAAGTTTAATATTAAAATATTTATACAAGTTTTTCTTTTCCTGAAGTGTGCATATGCTAGGGGTGAGGGGATGGACTCTGTATTTTAAAAACAATATAAAACCTCTAAGATGACTGCAATAAAACATACCTTTAGTGAGATATACTATATTCTTTAGCCCCTCAAAAGTCAAGGAATTCTTAAATTTTACTTTGTGGTTCTGTTATCAATAGTAATATTGGGGGCTGGGGATTTAGCTCAGCGGCATAAGTGCCTGCCTTGCAAGCGCACCATCATGAGTTTGATCCCCGGTACTGGTAAAAAGGAAAAAAATAGTAATATTGGTATTGTAAATGAAATTAAAAAAAAATTTCTACAGACTAGAACAAATTAACAAATATATTGCTATCTTCACTATGAGAAGGTAGATATGAATACAAAATAACAGATCATAAAGAAAAATTCTATCACTTAGAAACTGAATTAGAAAAAAATATCATGATTAACACAAGCACTTATTATAGATTTTAATTATCTTTCACCACTAGACATGAACTCCCAATGGAAAAAGATGTTTTGTTCAGTAATCTTGGTATTCAGAATGTTGCCTCACAATTAATGTTTATTCAACAAATTTTTGCTGAATGAATAAGATATCTAAACATTATATTTCACTATTTTCTTAGGTCACTGACTGCAAGAGAGTACATTTAGTACATTCACTCCCAGGTAGTACATTTATAACTGAGACATCTATTCAAAAGCACATAAAAATATTGTAAAGTACTGCATATTGAACATCTGAATATAAACTGAGTGATTAAAAACATCTGGAATTTAATCATTATTCATCACTACATTGCCAACTTTAAATTCTATTATATGACAAAGAGTTAAAACTAAACAATTATAGGATCAAAATTATAATGCTCAAAATATCAATACCTGACAATATCCTCAATGCAAATTAGTGAAAATAAGTATTATAAAAATATCTAGCACACTTTACATCAAAATATGATGGTATGAGCAGAGTAATTGGTACTGCTTACAGCCTAGCTATGCTATGCTATGCATGGTAGCTCTAGTTTTCACAAAGTCCTGTAAGACAGATAGTATTTTCATTTCATAGAGCAAGAAACTAAATCACTAATACTCTCCAGGAATTTCTCAGAAACAAATAAGCATTCACATGTCCAAGTCTATTAAAGGAAATACTGTTAGTAGCAGTTTACTCAAATACAGTACAAAAAAATGATTATCTAGAAGCAAGGCATTAGTAGGTGTTCCTCATGGAACAGTCTCTCCAGCAGTCTATGCAATAGATCACACAGCTACCCAGAGATACTCTCCTTGTATTTGAACTCCCCTCTCCTTGCCATGGGTGACATTCAGATAGTTAGAAATGAGACTTGCGTCTTTACATCAGTTGGAGCCATTCAGACTTAATAGAATAATGGCTCACAGGGCTTGTAACAATGGTATTGCGATCAGTGTGGACTACAAGTTCCTATAAACTTAATAATCATTGTCCTCAGATAAACTCAATGATAAGGTGTCTTATAAATATTTGTAGTTCTCCCATGAGTATTAGTTTCTTCAACAGGTGTCCTTTTCACCAAGCAATGTTGCCTAGTAACATATTTGACATAAAATATACAGCACATCAGGTTTCTGGGGCATGCATTATCAACAGGGGTAAAAGAACCCCCAAAGGGGCAACAATGGGTTGTGGGGCACAAAAGAATGATATGTGGCTCTTCAAAGGGCCATGGTACATAAATAGACTTACTATTGTATATGTAGTACTACCATTTCAAAGGGTAATTAGGAAATAAAGTCTTACACTCTTTAGGGGGACCAATAAAATTCTAGGATAATATAACTAAAAAGCTAAATGGCCAAACTATGCAGAACGTAATTTTTTAAGCCTCTATTCCTTAGTACTTGGTCAATATTACACAGCTATTTATAGGCAATAAGAATTTAAATTCAGATCTATTTATAGGCAGTAAGAACTTAAATTCAGATTTATATGATTCTAAAGCCTAAGCATTTCCCAGTATGTCTTATTCCTCAATTTTGGGCATAAAGCCTACTAGAAGATTTTATGATTGGATTTATTTAAACCTCTCTTGGGTATTTTTCCAGTTGTCTTTTCACTTTCTTCATAAATTCCTTTAATGCACAAAAGTTTCTAATTCTGCAGTTATTCTATTTTTTCTTTTGCTGATCATGCTTTTGCTGATATATAAGAAAGTGTTATCTGAGGCCATACAGACTTTCATATTTTATTCCCTAAGTGTTTATGATAAGGCCTTTATGGCCCTGAAGCAAGGCCAGCAGATTGCTATAGCTGCTGGTTTCAAACAGGAGCCTAAAGAGAATTCTTTCTGTGGTCTGTTGGCCATTTCAGAACTTTGGAAATGGAATGGTCAATTCATCAGAAAGAAATAGCAGGTAAGTATGGCGGACTTTCGGGGGCCTGCAGGGGAGAGACCCTGGCGCCTCAGGACCTGCACCATGTGGTTGACTCGGGGTGCTGGGAGAACAAGGAGCTCCTCCCCTCTCTGGGGGGCAGCTGTGAGTGTAGCACACTTTTGGCAGCCTGAAGGAGAGAGATCCTGGTGCTTCAGGACCTGCACCATGTGGTTGACTCAGGGTGCCAGGAGAACAAGGAACTCCTCCCTTCTCTGGGGGGCGGCTGTGAGCCTGCTGGCACATGGGCTGAGAATCAAACATCTCATGTCATCCTGTCCCCCTGTCCCACGCTCCCACCCCAGCAAGTGGGAGCCAGTTAACTACACATCTTGTGAAAAGATTGGCTATGTTATTTAGTATGAGCTCCCCATATGCAAAGATATGGACAACCATTTGGAAGAAAACAAGAGACAATATAACAGATAGTAAAGATCTCTGGTTGTCTAGCTTTGAAATTTATGCTTTCTTATGTCCCGTTCTGTTCTGTTCTGTTTAATTTTACCTCCCTTAAAATAAAATTTAAAAAATGATAAGGCCTTTAATCCATTTTGAATTAATTTTTATGTATGATATAAGATAGTGGTCTAACTTCATTCTTTTTATATGTAGATAGTCAGTTGTGGGGGCAACATTTTTCGAAGTATTCTTTCCCCATCCCACGGTTTTAGAACTTTGCTCAAAAATCAACTGACCAATGATTTATGGTCATTAGAATTGTGTTTCTCTCTGTCCTCCCCTCCTCTCTCTTCTCCTCTCATTAGACTCATATTTCCCTCCTCTCCCCTCCCGTTCCATCCCTTCTCTCTTTTTTTTTTTTTTTCCAAGACAGGGTCAAGTTAGCCTCAAACTCACCATGTAACCCAGGCTGGCCTAGAACTCACAGTGACCCTTCTCCTTCAGTCTTTCTCCTCCTAGGATTACAGGTGTGAGCCACCATGCAGGCTATTTCTCTTTTTAATACTGAATTCATAGCTTTTCTTTGCTTTCAAATATTGTTTTTCTTATTGACTACAGAAACATTTTAACTTCTATGTTTTCAGGTAGCTTAGTAAGATATTTACAGCAGCACTGATGGTGGCTTGGTAGAAGGTATTTGCTGTTGTCTATCAAAATCTGTTCTTCCTTTTTCCCTAGGGACATAGTAGACTTGCACTTCCTCACCTTCCCTGCTGTTAGGTAGGGGCGTGGGACTAAGTTCTTGAATACAATGTGAACAGAGAAATATGTGCCACACTCCAGAATAGGTCTTAGGAAAACAGGTCTATCTTCTCTGAATTCACTTCCTTCTTCACTGGCTACAACTCAAATAAGTGAATGATCCAAGTTTGATCAGCCCAGTAATGAAAGGAAAGTGGTGGGGGTGACTCTGCAAATGGCTCCTTGAAAAATGAGGTGGAACCTTGTCATCTATCCTGAACTATTGCATAATAAAAATTACCTTGTGTGGTCCAGTACATTCTGGGTCTCCTTATTTTATCTGTTTAGCCTTAACTCTAACCAACACTGATTTAGTAATTTGCAGTGGGATGTCACTGTAACTATCCACTAAGTGGCAGACTAGTAAGCAGAGAAGAAATAGGTGCTGTAGATTGGGAAACTCGTATGCTTGTAGTATCGTAGCAAAACATATGTGACAGTGTTGGATAGATTAGGGTTACATACTGTGTGTTTTCAACCCTGGCACACTTACTTAGCTGTAAAGACACTTTGCTCACTAAATGTTTGCTATTGTTGTTACCATTTATATACATTTTAAATTTGGAGATCATCAAATCTATTATCATTTTCCAGTACAGAAATTGTGTTTGCTAAAATACTTAAAATCTCATCCTCACACTAAGAGCAGATAAATATTCACCTGTGTTTTTCTTTCTCTTTTCTTTAAAAATCTATCATTTACTTTAACCTGGTATGATGCAAAGACCAAATTTTTCTTTCTTTAAAAAAAAAAACTCACCTTCATTTCTTTTATAATCTGTTATCTTCTCACTGATTTGAAATCTTCCTTTTAATAATCTCTTTATTTATGGGATTGGGAATATAGTTCATTTGCACAATTGCCTGCCTGGCAAGTGCAAATGCAAGTGAGTTCAATTCCTGGTACCAAAAAAAAAAAAAAAAAAAAAAAAAAAAAAAAAAAAAAAAAAAAAAAAAAAAAAAAAAAAAAAAAACCCAAACAAAAAACAACAAAACAAAACAAAAACCAAACGAATGAACAACAACAACAAAATAATATCTTTATTTTATTTTTATTTTTTATGCTACTGGGGACTGAATCCTGGACTTTTACATTGAGTTACAACCCCAACCCTTTAAAAAAAAACTTTTTTATTTTGAGACAAGTTCTTGTTAAATTGTCCAGGCTGGGTGTGAATTTGCCTCAACTATCTATCAGGGGTGCTGGGATTACACAGGCATTGCCATCATGCCCAGCTATAAACTCATAATGTTTAACTGCAATTAATCACACAAATAAGGTAAAAAAAAAAGTTCAATATAGCAAATAAAGTTTTACTCCCATAAAGCTGAGAGAAAATCCTAGTTGATAAGACTACTGTAATAATCATATGCTTTTTTTACTTAAAAAATAAATTTCAGCTTCTGCCTGTCTCTGGCACTCAACTGGTACACTTCAGAGTATTTTTGTTCTGAGCAAAACTCAAAAAATCCCCAAAGCTTCCTGGTGTGTGTGTAGGTGTTTTACCAAAAGAAGACAAAGATAGAAGGAAGAGCACCCATGAGCTGACTGCTGGAAACTCCCTCTGTGCTGTAACTCGAGCTGGTGCTGCTTGGTTACTCAGATGAAACAACTCTCTCTTCTCTATTTCAATGCCAGAAAGATATATAAGCTCTACAAGCAAAAACACTAATCTAATATTAGCCTTTGATATTTTTAGGGCAAAAACAATTTACATTTTTTGTTGTCTGTGCTCACTCCCCTTATTCTGATAATGAGTACAATTCTCATCAATTCCATTAACAGCTTCTGTTTCTAAAGACCTTTAAACTCTAATTCAGTTTTGAAACATCTGTTTTTAAAGTAACCCTTATCTTAAAGTCAATTGAGAACATGACAGCCTTGTAAGAAAAGTAAAACATTTCTCTAATTTACAGCTATAAAAAAGAAAATATTAACCTACTACTCAAAATTCACCCAAATAAATGTATTAAACATAAATCCACAAAAAGTCATTTAATGAGTATGAAGAGTCCACTCTTTTTTAACATTTTAATGGACACAAAAATTGTGCACAGTAATGGAGTACTATTGGAAATTCTGATGTATGTTTATATCAGGTTAAACTATATCAAGTTCCTTAAACATTCATCATTTCTTTATGGTGAACACTTGCACAATCCTTTCTTTTTATGCTCTGTAATGTATATTCTTGTTATCTACAGTTACCCTACTGTGTTAGTTTTTTTTTTTTTTTTTGGTACTGGGGATCAAACTCACAACCTTGGACTTGCCAGGCAGGTGCTTATGCCTGCTGAGCTAAATCCCCAGCCTAGTTATCCTATTGTGCATTAGCACTCCTCAACTGCTTACTATTAATTATAACTTCGTATCCCTTGAACAATCTTTCTCCATTCCAGTGCCCAAACTCTGGAACCACCATTATACTCTGAAATTCTAAGGGATCAACTTCTAAAAATTCCACAAGTGAGATCATATGACAATTGTCTTTCTGTGCTTATCCAAAGCCTACTTGCTGTCAGACTTTATTCTAGGTGCTAGAGATACTACATGGTGGCAGGGGGCAGGGTGCAGGGGGAGACCTCACTCTGAAATATAATGTCAGAATGTAATACATATAATTAACATAAACAATGCAAAGGAATAAAAAGTGAAGAAAAGATGTTATCTTATATTGAGTAATCAGGGAAGGCTTCACCAATAAAATCACACTTGAGCAAAAATCTGAATGAAGCAAGACAGTGTGAGTTACGTGGATACATGATGGAAGAGTTTGCCTGGGGAAACAGCAAGTGCAAAGGTCCTGAGATGAGAGGTGCTTGGTGTGGAACACTGAGAAGGCCAATATGGTTGAATTAGACTGAGGAAAAGAGTCACAAATAATAAAGGACCTTTATAAGAATTTTGACTTTTAAATTGAATGAGAAGTTACTAGTTGATTTGAGCAAAGATGTTTAATAACAATCTGATATATATTTTAAATAAATACAGGTGTTAAAAGGGCCACATTGACTATTGTGTAGAAAACAGACACTGAAAGTAGGACTGGAAGTTGACAGCCAAAGAGAGAACTCTAAGGTATCTGCAAAGATGATAATGGTGTCTAAAATTAGAGTAGTGGCAATGGAAGTGAGGAATTTAAAGAAATTATGAAAGGGATGATAAAGGATGTGGAGTGGGGTGAAAGGAGGGCAGTAAGACTTCAAGCCTAGACAACTGGAAGAATACAGCTGCTTCTCCTGGAAATAAAAAGATCAAGAGTATCAAGTTTAGGAGGACAAAACCAAAAGCTGGGTAGGTGAACAGAGTGATCAGAGGATGAGTAATATATAGAAATTAAACAAATAAGTAAACACCTTTAGTTTTGAGCCTAAAGTCTGCTCACAGAAGTCAGGCTGCATCTGATCAATCATTCTCAGTCCAGAGACCCAGTTTGCTTCTATGGACCCAAATTTCACTCTCTGACCAATACTTCTCCTTGCAGCTTTAATAGTTTTATAAGAATGTTAAAAGATATTTCTGCAAGTTGGTAAAATAAAAACAAACTCTAATTATTTTTTCCTCCAAAAACTTATAGTTAATGTAAGGTCTTGCCCAAGGATTCATCTTACATGAAAAACACACACAATTCTATATATATTGTCCACTACCTTTTACAGATTTTTTTAAAAAGTCAATTTAAAATAGTATACCTAGGGTGTCACTTAGGCAATGATTTCTTGAAACTCCAGCGCCTCATCCTCATTGTCAAGGCTAAGTTAACACTTCCACTATCTGGTGAAAAATGTGAAATTCAAAAGGAAAACCTTATGAGAGAATGGGCTACATCCCAATGCTTATTATCTTTATCTACTAACTTTTTCCTTCTAGAATCATGTTAGAATGGTTTCATCTAATTTGGCTTTAAATTATTTACATTTGGAATAAAAATCAGATTAATGAACCATGTAGAAAAGCTAACTGGCATTTAGGTTTGACTACTATGTGTTGTCAGAACGTGTCAGAACGTTAACTGTCCAGAACGTGTGCATGCACACGTATGTGTGTGTGTGTGCACATGTGTTAGAAGGAGAAGAGAGGAAAGGAAACACAGACAGAGAAAAGGGAGGAGAGAAAAGGAAGGGAAGAGAAATAGAAAGAACAGCCTTTGTCTTGGTTTTTTGATGGTAGAGTATTTATTACATTTCTTCACTTCTTTCTTTGTGTTTCGTGGAAATTCAGGCACAATTATTTTCACTTTCCATCAGGACACTACACAATATAAAGTATCATCACTGATTAAACAAAAAAATTAAAGGTTAGAAAAAATCCTGAATCCTAGAATCAAGGAAATAAGGGATGTCTTGACTGGTTAGTTTATCAAGAAAATATTTTAAATAGCTTAACATTAAATCAGAAACAAAGCCAGTATATTATTCATGTACAGAAGTAAAATTCTTAGGTTTAAATTATTTAACTGAATGAAATTTAAACCTCAACCACTGTCATGTTGGTAAAAATGTCACCAAAATCACACATGTGAGAGGCCTGAGCCTCATTATAAGAACAAGACATTTTACTCAGAAAAACACTTGTCTGTGACTAAGCACTTTGGTGACTGAATATAATCTCTATCATGTTTTATGACATCATTACATCAGCATGAGACCCAAAGTCAAATAGCCATCAGAATACAGGCAAAATAAGTGTTTTGCTATTTCAGAGTAGTTTAAGAAGAAAAAACTATAAAGAGAGATGTTTACTAAATGACCAACAAACCAAAAAAACTTGCTACATTAATGCCAGAAATAGGTAAGAATGTTGACAATCCCATCTGTTCACATACCCTTTCCTTTCTTAACCCTAAAGTTAATATTATCACTGTCTAAAACTTTCTAACCAACAATACATGTTACAGAATCTTGGAAGACTGCTTAATAGCTGACTGTTCAAAGTTCACTGAGTAAAAATAATTTGACATTTCTAATGTGTAACAATGGCATATACACAACATACAATAATTAAATCTAATGAAAAAAAATCATACATCATAGAAAACTGCATTAAAAACTAAGATAGGTAGGCATGGTAGTATATACCTGCAATGCCAGCATGCTGAGGCAACTGGATTGCTATTCAAGGCCAGATTAGGCTACACAGTGAGTTGAAGCCCACTCTGAACTACATAGTGTGATCCTATCTCTAAAAGTCAATCCAAACCAAAACAAATGACTAAGATAATAAATAGTTATATATTCATATTCTTGTCTTTTAAAAAAGTTACTCTAGAGGCATTTTAGAATTTTTTCTTCAAGGTAAAGTAAATGTTTTTCAACTTCATTTTAAAATTCTAATGCTAGCACTCTCAGCAAGGGTTCTTGTGTCTCTCCTTATTAAGATCAAAGAATCTGGTGATTCCTTTGGTATTTCACTTTCAATTATCCTATTCCTAAGGGCCAACACCGTATCACTCATCTTATGTCACCAGTCAGCTCACATCCTCTCTTCAAGCAAAGCCAGGTGAGAGTTAATTCTTCTGTGGACAGCTTCTCCATGAAGGAAGATCATTGTAACTTCTCCTTCCCCACTCATACAAAACCAATTTTAGGTGCCAGGTACACAACAGGAAACAAAATAAAATATCCACTTTCAGAAAGGTTATATTCTAATAAGAGCTGATAGCTGATGGCAGTGGTGGTGAACCTACAGTATGTGCCACAGCAGGCTGTTTGTACTACTAAAAGCTCCAAAAGGTTTGCTACCACTGGCCTATAGCTATCTACACCACATGCATTCACAGAAACACATGCTTGTCAGTATTGAAGCATATGTAACATTGCCTGCGGATGAAAACATAAAGCATTTATAAAATAAAAAGCTAGTAAATGGTACTATTACTATTATATGCTTTTCTAGTTATTTATGTGGATGTCTTAGCTCTTTAGCTCCTATTCTAATTATTAAGGTCTTTGGTGACAAGATTTACAAGGCACACATCTCATTCCTGTTGAAGAGGAATTTATAATAATTTGTTACACAAAATAAAAGAAATAAAAGCACTCTGATATCACTTTTTCATCTTAAACTATTCTTTTTATACTTTAAGTCAAAGTTTTCCTAAGTGTAATTATAGGATCTTGGAGGTCGCTAAAAACCTGTCAGAGGTTCCATTAAGTCAAAACTAATTTAAAATACTAAGATATCATTCCCTTTTTCTATTATGATGACTTTTACACCAGTGGTATAAAGCACTGGTAGACTGTTGCATGAATTTAGGCAATGGCAC
>PVJX010016670.1:0-40035 GCA_004027295.1 Dolichotis patagonum | reverse complement strand
TGAAACAAATATCTACTGAACTGTATGCAGCAACATTTATCGCTCTCAAAAGCATTGCCAGACGGCCTGAAAGAGAGAGACCCTGGTGTGTCGAGACCTGCACCGCGCGGTTGTGCGGTTGACTCGGGGTGCCGGGAGAACAGGGGGCTCCACCCCTCTCTGGGAGGCGGCTGTGAGTGTGGCAGACTTTCCGCGGCCTGAAGGAGAGAGATCCTGGTGCTTTGGGACCTGCACCATGCAATTGACTTGTGGTGCCGGGAGAACAAGGAACTCCTCCCCTCTCTGGGGGGCAACTGTAATCCTGCCGATGGGCAGGCTGAGAATCAGACATCTCATGTCATCCTGTCCCATGCCCCCCCCCCTTAGCAAGTGGGAGTCAGTTAACTACACATCTTGTGAAAAAATTGGCTATGGTATTTAGTATGAGCTCTCCATACGCAAAGATATGGACAACCATTTGGAAGAAAACAAGATACAATATGACAGATAGTGAAGATCCCTGGTTGTATAGCTTTGAAATTTATGCTTTCCTAAGTCCCGTTCTGTTCTGTTTTGTTGCGTTTAATTTTACCCCCTTTAAAATTTAAAAAAAAAAAAAAAAATATATATATATATATATATATAAGGGGAAAAGAAAGTGCTCTAAAGGATATAACTGAATGTATGTTTAAGTGTATAAGATAGATGACCACATTACTATTTTTGTTGGATTATTGAGCAGAACTGTTAATAGTCTCACTGTTTGAATGTCTACTTTGTGTGCTTTAATTTTATTCTGGCATTTGAGCTGTCTCTCTCAGAGAGGGTCTCTCTCCTGCTACCTACCAGTCCACCATCTTGTCTCTTCTTCGTGTGCTTTAATTTTGTAACTTGAACAACTATTTCCAATGATGACAGTACGTAACCTATCAAGTGGCGATTTCTTAGTGTTTTTGTTTTGTTGTTGTTATTGTGGTTCTTTCATTTTTTTGCCTTTGGATTCTGTATTGTTGCTACCCTTTTTCTGTTTGGTTTGTTTTCTTTTTTGTTTTTTCTCTTTAAATAAAATTAAAAAAAAAAAAAGCATTGCCAGAGAAGGAAATAAGTTTCAAAAAGATAAGGATAGTAATTTAAAATTTCTGTAAATGTTTTAACACATACAAACTATATGCATATATACATACATGTTTCATTAAAATTCACAAACACGTGAAACTGATACTATACATGAAAACAGTGTTACCATTGATAAGGACAGAGATGGAAAGTGTGAAAGGAACAGGAGACTTGAACTGTGGTCTTAAATTTCCCCTTACCAAAAACAAACAACAACAATAAAACACACCAGCTTCACAGCTAAAAATAGCAAAATGTTACCACAAAACCTGTGGAACCAGAGTGATAGTTATACAAAAGTCTGTTACACTATTTTCTGTTCTTTTCTGAATGTTTGTAATAAATTCATAATTAAAAATAAAACATTGAAAGAACTTTGTTTTATTTTAGCTTCTGAATAAAACTTTGAAAGGACTGTATTTTATTTTAGCTTCTAACACCATGTCTAGATCAACAGGGAAAAAGTATAGGTCTACTGTGCCTCAATTCACGGCCCCGGAACAGCCTGTCATGCCCTTCCCCAAGTACAAGGGGCAAGAGAAGCGCTACCCTGTTGGAAAAAGAGCACAATAACCAGAAGTCTTCACAGGGAGAAAAGCAGTACAGCAGTCAGAGCACTTCCCAGCAAACAGAAGTACAAAGGAACTGAATAAATGAGATTGTCTTGCATATCCAACTTTTCAAATGGTTCGTTACCATCAAAATCATGTAGGTGTGCTGGGCTCTGAGCCAAAGAGCAGAACACCACTATTTATTCAAAAAGTCAAGGAGAGAGTGGGTGAAACCAAAATCAGCAAGCAAACTCTCACCTCAAGGCACAAACCCACACAGTTCCCAGGATGACAGGATGAGTGGTGCTGTTGCTGAGTACCCAGAGGCCCTCCTTCTGGCAGCCAGGTGACAGCAGCAATCAAATGATCTCTCAATTTCAAGCATTCTCTCTATGACTCATGCAGCCCCTCTAACTCATTTGCTCCACAATCATTACTTATGTTAGGTAAGTCATGCTGAATAATGCTTGTAAGCATAGACTTAGATTCAAACAAGCTAGACTCATATGTGAGCCCTGGCCCACCACTGATTACGTGATCCTGATGAATACTCAACCTTCCAAAGCCTCAAGTTTCCCCTTTCCTAAGTTTCTAAGTGTTTTGTACATCAGTAACATCTGGCTGGCAATATTGTTGGAAGGACCAAATTAGGTGATGGCAGGTAAAGCCCTCTGCACTGTACTTGGGACCTAACCTCTTCTTTACCAGGCAACAGAGGAGACTGCAGTGATAAATGGTGATGAAGATGGTCAGGAAGCCAGCAGTGATGCAAGTTACAGACTGAGATGCTGGGCTTGTCTTACCCTTTGCACCACAAAGGCCCTGTGACACAAATTATAAGGACCACCGCAAAATGTAAACCCATGTCAACTTGTTCCAAAACCAGAATTTCAAGATGACAGCCAAAGGACCTTTAAACAAGCACAAAGCAGTACGTGGCAATGTGCCCAGACAGACTGCAAACTCAGAAATAAGGGTTAACCAGAAATAGGCTTCCTCCCATCACTCTATTAGTTGTTTAAATATATTTTGCAATTAACCAACATCTGGAAAGTCAAAACTTCCTTTGTGTCACACACAGTGATGCACACCTATAATCTTACTTATTTAGAAGGCTGAGAAAGATTTCAATTTTGAGCCCACTTATCAAGTTAAGCAACTTAGCAAGACCCTGCCTCAAAATTTTCAAAAATTAAAAGGGCTGAGGCTGAAACTCAGTGCCAGATCACATGCCCACCATGCACATAGCCCTGGGTTCAACCACAGCACCACAAAACAAAAAACAAAACACCTTTCTTTGTAAATTAGTAAAGAGAATAGTTAAAAACAAAAATGGCAATTTTGAATTTTTACATTCTTTAGTCCATGGCATCATTCTAAAATCAGTCTAAAAACTGAGATCCTTAAGCTCACCCAAACAGCCAAAACATTTGGGGAGACACCACAGTATAACTAAAGGAGACTGCAAACTCAAAAACACAAAATAAAAACCTGCCACAATTTGACTAGGGCTTGGCCACCTCAATTCATTCGAGACTTTAATCTTCAAAGTTATATGTTAATGGTATTAAGAAGATGAAAATTCAATCCAATCATGGTGATTACAGGTAAGGTTTCTGGGAAGGGTTCAAATTAGACAAGATCACTGGGATAAGCCTATAAATAAATCCTAGTGGTTTTATAAGGAGGAAAAAGACCATGAACACAAATATGCTCTTTGGCTCTTGCCATGTGGTACCCAAACAACATCTTGGTACTCCGCCAGTAAGAAAGCCATCATTCATCATCACTGATCATCACTGGTGGGGCCCCTTGACTTTGGATCTTGAGAAACACACGTTAAGATAATTTCTTTTCTTTATAAAATACCCTACTCCCTTCGTTATAGTGTTGGAAATCTAACTAAATACACCATCATTATTCATGTACAAAGTACTGGGAAACTTCCATTTCTTGTTATCTATAACATAGTTATCAGACCTTCCCTAAAAAAAAAATCTTCCCTTCAGGAAAAAATATCCCTTATAGTATGGGTATCCAACCTTGTGGTTTGCCTGGGCTGCACTGAGAAAAGAGGACCTGTCTTGGACTATATATAATACAGTTAACATATGTGAGTTACAGAACTATTTTAACTTATTAAATAGTTTTACAAAATAACACAAACCCAAATTTAATAAACAAGGACCCTTATATGTCTGCTTAATAACAATAACTGCCTCTCTTTACAGGTATGCGCACACACACACACACACACATTAGTGGAAATATTGTCGGTGGTCACTGTGTTTTACTCTTAAAGTCACACAAGCGCATATAAGGTCAGATGCTTGTGAGTGTGGACTGAACTATGTGGGGTGGGCGCAGGAGGCACTGTACTACTGTGCCCTCTCCTACATCTCCACTACATAGTCTGCACTCCAACACGTAACTGAGTCATAAAATAAAAATCACATCATTATGTTAAACTGTATGATCTTGTACACAGAGTCATGGGTTGAACATACCTGCCTCATGGTTAATGTCATCCAAGGACTCTACCTAACTTTAGTCCATAAACAAAAGGCTGCAGTAGCCTAGTGCCTACTACAAACAGCACCACTCCCCAGCCAGCACTTAAGAGTAACCTCTTCAAAGGGGACTAAGGCTTGTGGCAGCCAGGAATGTGCCCTGGAAAGTGGCACTAGGCTGCTGAGTGTCAAGGATGTCTAGAAATCCATTTGTGGTCACTTGATGGAGCAAAGATTACCTCAGTGACCAGAATAAGGTCAGTGCAGAGCAAGAGGCTCAGCATACAACAAACACAGTTCCCTTTCCAGGCAGTTAGCTGATTGTTAACTGGCGGAAACTAGGTATTGAGAAGGGAGCATCGGACAGCCTGACAGCCCTGCTTTCATAGCACGGTCAAGTCTCTTCTAGACTCATTTACTTAAGCATAGTGCAGTTGTCCCTTGGTATCACAAGGTATTGGCTCCAGAATTCCCCCAAGGATACCAAAGTCCACAGATGTTCAAGTTACTTATAAAACACAGTACAACATTTACAAATAACTTATTCCTAGCCTGTCCTTGAACTCATCCATTCATTCTTTATAACTAATGTAATGTGACTGCTTTGTAAATAATTGTATTATTTAAAGAATAATACATGACCAAAATGTACAGATTCAGGACAGATGCAATTTATTTTTCTCAAGTGTTTTCACTCAATGGTTGGTTGAATTCACAGTTGAGGAATGCTAGGATAAAAAAAAAGCCAACTGTATTTACATGAGACACACTGTAAATAGTTCAAGTCAACATTTTTAACACCAAGCTACCTGGGCCCCTGCCAGCACAAAAGAGAACAATTTCTGGGTGGAGGGGGTAGTGCAGCACAACTACTTGTTAGCTGTGTGAACTGGGCAAATTACACAACCTCACATGGGTCTCAGTTTAACACCATCACATCTGAAAAGCACTCACGACACTGTATGCACACAATAAGTGCTCAATAAATGCAAGCTCTATAGCACAGGAATTGTAGTGCCTGCGTATCATCTCCCTGGCCTCACATCACGATACTAGAAGAACGCAAGTTCAGGAGCCACAACTGACACTTTTGTAGAAAGGTTCCTACTGAATGGTAAGGATTTTCTCAAAACTTTTTTGCTATGAGAACATCATGGATGGTAGATTTCCATGCTCACATTATTATGCTCACATAATCTTAGGAACTGTTCATAAAAAAATAAAAAAGTAGCGTAACTGCCTAATTCAGTTGACATTAAGACTAAAAATGGTTTGACCTAATTACTTTATAGTCAGTCATAAAAAATACAACTTGTAATTTTCATAGCCACTCAAGGTTAAAACAGCGTACTTTTTATCAAAATAAACGTTCAGTTCACAGATAACTGAACGTCCTAGAAATCACAAATGTTCTTTGCTCACAAGTGGACATCTTTATAATCATCTAGTACCTGTGGTCCCTGTTGTTTGTAGTGAATCATTAGTTTCTGTTCTTGGTTGGTTGATTAACTGGTTTTTACGCTGTGATTAACTGGTTTTTACGCTGTCAGTTCATTTGTGATGATTCATCCAAGTCTCTCACTAGATCTTCCCTACTGAAATACAAATTTTAACAACAGATATGGCCTGTGACCAAGAAAGCAAGCCAAATTTACCAATCAATATAAAGAACTCTTACTAATTTATTAACTTTATTAAATCCTAAACAATAATCAAATGAAATTAACATTAACTGACAATTAGTATCCAGGATTAAGCTAGCACTTTACTTGTCATATTTGTAAGCCTATCTTTATATTTTAGTTTAGTAATAAAACAAAGAGCTATATAAAGGAGAAATGAATTAGAAAAGGACATACTAAAAGCTGCCTCCTCCCCTACTTTGCTTCCTCACCCCCCTTCTGCCACAGGCTTCCCAAGAGCCTGCCAGTCCTGCAGCCAAGCACATCACACCTTAACCTCCATGACTTTCAGGACTATGCACAATATAGGGTTTTCATACATATCTGCTGAATGAGTTCATGAAAACAGCAGAATGTGGTTTTATTTCTACAGGTATTAAATGGTCGTCAGAAGTTTTGTGACTCCTATTTGCTGTACTACTCCCAATCTTTCCACATATTTAGATTGGTTTTTTTAAAAATCCAGTTCTTACCACTAAGAAGTAATAGTTATTACACACAAAGTATATCAGCAACATCAGCACACTTTAACATCTTATACTTTAAAACCATTGTGACAAACCAAACCAAAAACCTTTCTCTTTGCTCTCTCATTTAATCATTATTGATATTATATGGAATATAACCAATTTTATTGCTGTTGTTTTGATAGTATAGGGGGAAATAGATGAAATCTAGACCAATCAACATATAGGTGCCCATATGAAAATAAAATTTTAAACTGAAAGGAATCTTGTTGTCCAACCTCCCAGAAAAGTCTGGCAAATGTGTTTTTCTCTTGTGTTAAAGTTTGTCTATTCTCTCCTTTCTGATTCAGAAAGCTATGCATATTGTCATACCACTGAAGTTGTCCCTGTCAGAAGAAAGTGCAATAGATGCTGGTACTGCTGGTTGACATACCCAGGTCTTTTACCCATAGACCTTGCAGGTGTGAACACAGCCTGTAAACTCTAGCATCAAAGGGGGAAAAAAAGATGTGTAGCCTTCTAGAAAGAAACCCGTATCAGCTGGAAAACAGATTTCTGTTTCAATTGGCAACCTAGCGAAACAAATTGTATCTTGGTAATCTTCAAGTATAAAGGATACATTCTGCATTCCTCAGAACAAAATACCTAATCCAAACAGATATTATCTTGTCTCAGTTTAGAAGCCAGTGAACAAAGCAGAATTGTCTCTCCCATCGCATACTCATTAGATTCAGCAAATAAATATCAGGCTCTATGCACCAGAAACCAAGTCAGGTACTATACAAGGTGGTATATATAATTATTTAGGATTTGCAAGGTAACACATTACCCTAAACTGAAGTCAATAAAAGCCTATCTTAAATATTAAGGTACTATCACCTACCCTTTACCATAGCTGTCATCTCTAATACAGTATCTATTAAGACATTAACAGCAATCTCCAAAACCAGAGAGCTTCTTCACTTGCTTAACTATCTCAGTCCTACCAAAAGCTATTAAAAATAGCACTTCTACCTTTCTCTTTTTTTCATTCTACTCTAAACTAAAGATTCCAACTAAAGATTAATATGACATCTGGTCCTAAGAACAACAGACAATACATACACACACACTGCTCTTCCAACAGCAACAAGAAAAACGTTGAATAACAATTAAAAAGAAGAGATGACACACACCATTACTCTTTCAAGTACTTGGAGAGGACACTTACTCGAGCCTACTCAGCAAAATCTGGACTCCAACTTGGAATGAAAGGAGGATTTGCTTTTCAGTTGGGTTAAGTAAAAAAACTTGAGAATTGACTAGCTTTAAAAATATGAATCTAGATAGAAAAATTCAATTTTATTTTTAAATAGAGTTTTTAATAAACACCACAGAAAGATTGCGCATAAGCAAACAAGTCAATCTGAAAGGCAGGAAGAAAGGAGTGATATGGCACATCATTTTTTTCATGAAAGTTGACAAGCAAAAACAACATAATAAAAATCACCTCAGGAGGGCTTATTCTTGTTTTTGGAATTTTTTTTCCTAGTCCAATTAATGACGAAGGATTTTTGTGGGGTTTTTTTTTTTTTTTTTTTTTTTTTAGACAGGGTTGTACTATGTCGACCCACAGACTGGCCTTGGACTTGCTTAGGTAGCTGAAGTTGACCTTGAACTAATAGCCTGCTTCGGCCTCCCAAGTGCTGGGGATTATGGGCATGCACTACCACACTAGGTTTGGTGAAGGATCTTTCATAAATGTTTCACAAACATTTAAGAAATCTAGCACACTCTGAAAGCTAAACTGTTTCCTTTAAGATTTTTTTTCTTACCTCCAAAGAGTAGTCATTGACTTTTATGAGGCTATTTCACTACGCTGGTGAACTTTTAAAAGCATGCTAAAAATGACAAAGTAATGTTTTATACTAAACCAAAACTAGGGTGAGGGGACATGGTAGGTAAAATTAAAATGCAAAGTCAAAATTGGGGCCCACTAATTTTGACATAAAGCTATTAGTAAACTAGCAAAGACACTAACTTGCTCTTAGGGTAACCTTGAGCACATAAACACACATCTACTTACACTTGGACTAGGTTTAGTTGGAGAATAACCTGAATAAGAATTTTCACTACTATTTTCTCTAAATGCTGATAGGTTTGGCACCTCAAAAGCAGTTTTTGATACAATTTGCAAGTTTAAAACACACTAAAAAATTTTTTTTAAACTATCTGAATTCTTTTTGTAAGAACTGCTTAGTTAAGTATACAAAATTAGCTTTAAGTAAAGTAGTATAGGAAATATCACACTTTCCTATTTGGGAATATCTCTAACAAACTTTCGCTTTAACTTGGGCAAACTGCAAAAGAAAAAACATACTCATAAGGCAAGCTACAACTTAATCTTTGTTGTTGTTGTCGTTGTTTTGTCTTTTTGAGAAATGATCTCCCTATGCAGTTCAGGCTGGCCTTAAACTTGCAATGATCCTCCTGTTTCAGCCTCCTGAGTACTGGGATTATAGGTGTGTGCCTCCACACCCGGCTTAATCATTAATTTAATCATTTAATTTAGAAAATAATCTTCCGGCCTGTCTTAAACCCTACAGGGAACCTGGTATCTTAAATTAGTTTCATAAATAGATTAACCCGCTCAACCAGCTACAGTAGTGGGTGGACAGGATCCCTACCTCATGAAGATAAAGGAAGTTACTACCATCAAAAAATTAACAAAAGAGTTTGAACGCAGAATTTTTAACAGCTCTATTAGCTAGGTCATGCATTAACTACAGTCACATCCTTCCCAAGTTTATCAAGCAATGTTTTAAGAGAAACATTTTATTCAAGTATGTTAAAATAACCCCAAATACATAGATAACAATGAAAACGAGACCTTGCCCAATTTTCTTGATCACAAAAGCGTTCACAGTCTTTCTCTTAAGTGTAATTCCTAGAAGACATTTGCAGATCTCTGCCAGGCCAATTTGCAGTCGAAAACCGAGTACATGTGTCCAACAAGATGACAGGAGGGTCAATGTTTCCAACAGTCTACTTCACTTTGCCACAGCAATAGCAGTTCAGCTTAGCACCGTTAACACAGTAATTGTATAGGATCGAACACAACTCGTGTAAATGAGGATCTGCCTGACCACAAATAAAGAGCTCTGGGGAAATATAATTTCTGGAACAAAACACAGTGCTTGCATAATTCCACAACCGCACGCCCAAGTCAATTTTTACAACAATGGTAGTCTCCGCCGTGTGCTGACACTTTTCCCACCTCAACTTCTCAGCACAGCCTGGCCTAAACTGGGTTCTAATCCGTACACAGGGCAACAGCGACTAGCACCACGATCGGCCCCGTGGGGCAATGCCTGCCCTACCCAATCCAGCTCCTGCGGGTTGCAGCGTAGTTTGGTCCGGTCTAGTTTACGGTAATGTGCTTTTAAAATCCCGCCGCGACCGAAGGAGGTCAAAGCTTTAGAGATCTAATAACAACCAAATGACCGGAGCTGCCGAGCACTTAGCAAGCCATTCTGATTATGGCTCTTTAATAGTACCTGGAGTTCTGCTCAAGGGAGAGCGGAAAACTCCAGCTTCCCGGGAAGGAAAGTCCTCTGCGGGGTGCGCAAAGCGAAGCTCGGGAGCCGGCCGCGGCCCCATCCCTAGCCAACGCCACGCGACCCTCGCTACAGCCCCACTGACTCCGGCCGCGCCTTTACCTGTCAGCCCCACCACCCAGCCTCCCCCGCTGCTGCCCTTCAGAGTCCGGAGCACAGCCCTAGAGCTGGCCGCTGGAGAAAGAACCCCAAAGCCATCCCATCCCAAAGAAAGAAAAAGCAAAAAGGCTGCTCCTATAGGCAGGGAGCAATCGGGCACCATGCGATCCAAGAAGCGACACTCCTCCCCTGTCCCGCACCTACCAGATAATCCATGTACAGAAACGCCTCAGTTATCCGGAGATCAGACATCCGGCAACCTAAAGCATCCGGAACGGCTCCGAACCCGGAAAAAAAGCAGCGTCTCAGGCTGCAAGCGAGCAGCTCCTGAAAAAGCCAGCAACAACGAAAATAGCCGAGAGCTGCCGAGGAGCCGAAAATTACACAAGGGAGGCGGTGATTGGCCGGGTGGGCGGGCAGAAGGAAAGAAGGACGCTCATTGGCTGTGGCCATTATAAAAGGCAAGCTCCTGCGGACTGTAGAAGAGAAGCGCGGGAGAGCCCCGGAGCTTGTTCCTGTGTGCAAGGGGAGGGGCGGCGGCGCGGGCGGAAGAGCGAAAGAGCAAAGCTGGAGAACGGAAAATCGGCTGAGGCTGGTGAGAACTGAGTTCTGCCTACTTCTACAGCCTTCCTTTTGGAGAAAGCGGGAGCATGTACTCCCACTCCAGGGCTAGCAAAACTTTGACGTCTGTATACCCCCCTACACACACACAGACGTGTTAGTAGGAAGCGAGCACTTTTCTGTGGGAGGCATAGCAGCCACCAAAACTCACCATCTCTGCCCCGAAGTCTTCCCCAAAGGCTCGAGCCTGCACCACCTGAACGAGGGATGTGTAGAAGTCTACTCTGAGCAGGCAGCCTGTGCACTACGTAGATAGAAAGAATCCCCGCCTTCAACACTTGAAACTAAGGCAGACAGCTTTAGCTGGCTGTCCCTTCACAGCCAGAGGGAACCCTGAGGCCAGATCGTGAAATCACTTTCCTTCAAGTGAAAATTGCCCTCCCCAAACTTAGAAAAGAGAGGCTGATGGTTCTTTTCATGCTTTGAGTCCAATTAACACAGCACAAATCCAACACCTGTGAATAAAATAAATAATAAAATAAGCAAAAATAATAAAATAAAATAAAATAAAATAGGCAGTGTGAAAGGACTCAAGTAATACGATAGTTATGACCTCCCTCTCTCTTTTGATTTTTAGGGGTTTTGTTTTATTAGTACATGTCTGCAGTACATAGTTGTGACCTCCCTCCCTCTTTTTTGATTTGTAGGTTTTTTTATTAGTACATGTTTGCAGTACATAATGTTTACATCCTTGTGTGGAGTTGGTGTATGTACATAACACATCTTAGTTCTTTTTCTCATCCCCTTTGCCTCCCCTTCTCCAGATCTCTCTTTCTCTCTCTCTCTCCCTCTCTCTCTCTGTCTCTCTCTCTCTCTCTCTCTGTCTCTCTCTCTGTCTCTCTCTCTCTCTCTCTCTCTGCTTTCTCACTCTGCAGTTCAGGCTGACCTTGAGCTAACTTTGTAGCCTAAGCTGGTCTGGAACTTGCAATGATCCTCCTGCCTCAGCCTGCTGAGTGCTGGCATTACATGCATGCACTACCACCACATCCAGCTTACTTCCTCCATCTCTTGATCCCTACCTTATCTTAGAGGAAAAAAACATAAGCAATGGATTTGAGACTTCAGTGTTTCCAGGTGAATAACTCAGAAATAGGCAGTGGGATTTCAGCATTGTGTTAAAATTGAGAGGAAAAAGTCTGAATCAGACAAGCTAGAAAAGAACATTCAGTGTGCGTTTGGGTTTTTTTGAGACAGGGCCTAGCTATATAGTTCAGACTGGCCTCGAACTCACTATGTATCCCAAGTTGGCCTCAAACTGGTAGAAATCCTCCTGCCTCAATTTCCAGGGTGCTGGGATTACAGACATGTGCCACCGTGCCCAGCTGTTTGCTTTTTAATTTAGGCTGTCAGTGTTACAGTCAAGGCAAATGAGACAATAAGCTCCCCCTTCTTTAGAAGAAAGAGAAACGAAGACTACAGGTCAGTAGAAAAATGAATACTAAAAGTGCTCAGACCCTTTTGACTATAATTCCATTTGTAGAAATTAGGATAATGGCTAGGCATTATGGCACATACCTGTAACCCTAGCACTTGAGAGGCTGAGGCAGAAGGATCTCTATAAGTTCAAGGCCAACCTGGGCTACAATATGAATTCAAGGCTAGCCTGAACTGCATAGTGAAATCTTGTCTCAAAAAGACCAAAAAGAGAGAGAGAGAGAGAGAGAGAGAGAAATTAAGATAATGAGATATGGCCAGTTTTACAGGCAATATTTACTGCAATATGTTAATAGTATCTCAGAGGACTTGTTAACATAACACATCTACACAACAGCTTTATGTAGCCATCAGACATTTATGAAGTTGCATGATTGTGGTGTATTAACTAGCTAATGGTCTAAAACTAATTTCTAACACCCTGCTCAACTGAATCAGTATAGTGCTAGGTGCAAAAGGCCCACCTGAAAATTGTTGCAAACAGCATAAAAGGAGAAGTGAAGGGGAAGATGGTGTGCTGTTTATCCTGCTGGAAAAACTTGCCATGCTGGCTTTCCTGATATGAACTTAGCTGTTATCATCAGAGGAGCTCGGGTCCTTATTGTTTCTAAGGATGGCTACAGGCTCTTGTCCTTACCTTGAGTGCTGCTTCCTAGCTCCAGTGCAGATCCCCAGCCTTCTGGCACAGATCCTTCATTCCCCTGGCACAGACTTTCTAGCTTCCACTTTGGACTTTCCCAGTGCAGATCCTTGATACAGACTTGCATGAGACATTGTTGTAGGCTGTAGGCCTCCAAATGGACTCATATGGGATATTGCTATGGGTTCTAGGTCTTTAGCTGGACTTGTGCAGGACATTGCCTTGGGATTCAGGCCCTCCGCTGGATTCTTTGGGTCTCTAATGTGTGGACAGATTTCTGATACGCTTCTGCATTTGACTCTTTGGGTGAATATTATAAAATAATCCTATAAATTATGTGTCCTGTATTATTCCCTTGTAAACCCTGACTACAACAATGATAAAGTAGAAGTTTATAGTGAGACAGTATTCTTTCCTTAGTTATTATACATCAAACAAATGCACAACAGCAAGAGTAGATGAAAATAGCCAATTAGATGTTATTTTTTTTCTGGATGTAGGATTGAAGAGACCAAGTATGGGGGAAAAATGTGTTTTTGTTTGCTTCTGTACGTAGCTATCTTACAAGGCTCAGATGCAGTGCCCACATTGCCAGTACTTAGGGAGACTGGAGGTTGAGGGAATCTGTCTTACCTGCATTAGTAACGAAGACTTGAATACCACATTTCAAAAAGTGAAACATAACACATCTTTATGCAGTCACTGTACAAATAAGGGTTGGATTTTTATTTCTCCTCTAACTTGATACTTTCTTTTTTGAGTCCAACCTAGTAAGTCCTGTAATTTAGGAAATACTACCCAATGTCTCTGAACCTATTTCCTCAGCTGCAAATTAAGAATTCCTACAATGAGAGTGTTTTCAAAGTAACTAACAGACTGTGAACATACAGAATTGTACAGGACTTGATTGGTGATCCAAATATCAGATAAGGGTGAATGCGTAATTAACAAATTTTACTTCTGGAAACATTTCAGTAAGTTTTTCTAATTCAGGGGCTAACAAGTCTTAATTGTTTTAAGTCATTAAATGCAATTTTGATATTTCCTGGTATCACATTAATTCAAACACAAGTAGACACAGAAGAGATTTTGACCTGGATTGTGAAGATGAAGGCCTTTCCTAAACCTATAGTCTTCAACATAATTGGTTGAAACTGATTACAAAAATTGAAGGGCTTTCAGATAACTAATAAAAATCATTCAAAGAACTATTTTTATTTTTTTTCCTTCTTTATAAAGAATAAGCATATTGCAAAGGATAAAAGAGGCTGGAATTAGCAAAAAGATATTTTTTGGCCCATTGAGTTAGTGATGAATGATATCTTTGCTACTGCCAAGTCAAACCTTTAAGAGGTATGTTACCTTTTATTCATTCAAGGGAAGAAAATTACCGAGCAATTGACTTCTGCCTTTCCTTTAACAGCTAAGCTTGGCAGGGTGTGTGTGTGTGGGGGGGGATTCATATTCAGAAGGTCAGTAGGCTAAATAATGGTTTGTGCTGCCTCTAAGAAGCATCAAATGGGCTCAAAACAGAGGGATAAAAAAAAAAAAAAACTACTGAAGAAAAGTTTCCGAATGCTACACCATGGTACTCCCTTTATCCCACAATATTTGCACTTCCATTATGTCTAGCACCCATGAAAACTTCAATTTCAGTATAATATATTTTCTGAAAATTACATTTTGCATTTTGGAAAGTCCTTGCTGTGAAAAACCATGAAGCTTCTGAACAACACACAGAGCACATTTTTCCAATTAGATGTTAGTCTTCTGGGATGTTAAAGAGGAAGCTAACTTGATCGTGTTGTTCTGAATAGGTAATATACAATACACTCCATATAGCTGCAGTCATAGCTAATAAGGTTGGTAGCAATAGCTTTAATCTCCTCAATGTGTGTGTGTGTGTGTGTGTGTGTGTGTATATATATATATACACATGTTAGCATTCATTTACTTAACCCATCTTTCAATATGCCATCTAGTAAGACAGGGTCTCTCAATAATTTCATCCTACCCTTACTTTCAATAATTATAACTCTTCTAGATGCAGAAGAAAGCAGATGTAAACTCCTGGGGAAATGAATTACTGTACAAGTTGTAAGGAAAGAGGCCATCACTCTTGTTTGCCAAAAACAAAAACAGAAATTCTTTGGATAGTCTACACTTCTCAGTTCCACGAAGATTGCTAGTTAGCCAGATTTTAAGGGAAAAAATTTTTTGTGAAGGTGTAACTTGTATGAAACAAAAACAGGTGTGTGCATTTTTGCAATTTAGTCTCCAAATTCTACCATCACACACACACAAACCACTAATGGCTAGTTGTACCTACCCTTTTGTTTTTATTGTTCATTTGCTTGGTGTATAATAATTTAGAGGAAAAATCCCCTCTACTGATTTTGTATTATGTACACAAACTATAAATTTCATATATGAAATGCTTCATAAATAGCTAATGGGTATATAAAGCTATTGTACAAATGCACCATGTTAACAAATCCCCTATCATATTTAAATAATATTCTTATACGATAAATATTGCAGTGCATGTTGTGTGTAAAACTGTCCACAGTCATTATCCTAATGTTACTGCACAAAATTCCAGCCCTGCTTGCCACAAAGTGGAAGCAACTTAGTTGAGGGCATGGACATAGTAGAAAAAGAGCTTCATTATGATAAGATGTCTGATAAGAAGATGGCAAGAATGCTTTCCCAGAAGCTCACTCAGGGGCTGTTTATGTAGAAAACGGGTGATCAAAGAGACTGGTGGGCACCTTCATACAGGTGGAAATTTGTGGCCAAATGATGCATATCTGATCCAAATTGCCTGGTCATGAGATGCTTCTCAGTTCTACCATTCTCAAAAGCAAAGATCATTATTTCTTTGGGCTAGTCTTGTCACTGAGTGGCTTGCCCATGTACAGTTCTAGATATTACATAATGGACATGCTGGAGGGATTACCTGCCATAGGCCCTCTTGATCACCAAATATTCATGGTAATGAAAGAAAGCATATTTCACCTCATTATTGTGGAATACAAGGGTTAGGTGAGATTAAATAGGAAGTCAGGCATGAGATCTGGTCTCTCTTGTTGGTTCATTAAGAATAGTTTCTAGAAAGCCAGGAATGGTGGCACACACCTATAGTCCCAACACTCACAAGGCTGAAGCAGGAAGATCATGACGAGTTTGAGGCCACCCTGGGCCACATAGCAAGATCCTAGCTCAAAAAACACCCCCACAAATAAAATTAAAAATCTTGAAATAAAAATTATTTCAAGAAATGGAATTACTGGTACAAAGAGCCTGGGCACCAGAAGTATAGTACTGGCCTACAGGCTTCCCTTTATTTCCAATGTGGTGATTATCTTGCCTCATCCTTGATTTGAGTATATTTCTTAATAGTTGAGAGATGGTGTCTTAAATCATAAACTTTCCTTTTTCATAAACACTGGAAGTATCCAGATACTGAATTCTACAGAGGTCATCAGATACTTTGATTACTTACTCTTAGAACTTTAGAATTCTCTCTTGAGCTGTATCCCTTTTCTTTCCAAGTGGTCCCTTAATACCACCTCTTGTTTACCTGGATCTTTGACTTTGCTTCCTTAACCCAAACAAAGTACTACTGTATCTCAAAAGATGAAACTCTCCAAAGTGCTATTCCTTCATATTAAGCTGCTATTAGAACTTGGTTGTAAATTGAAGTAGTTAAAATGAGGTTGGAGATTAAAACTGAAAATGAGAGATTTTATTCTTAATATGGTGGCCCACTCACTACTCAGAAGGGACCCTAGCAGTAATGGCTGATGCTTAAATTCTAAATCTAAAATAGCTCCACATCAACTTAAATGTTTTTTTTTCCTATGACTAGATATTAGCATCTCATATTTTTTTAAAGCTCAGTGGCGTGGCAGTCCTGATGAATTCTTGCCACTACTTAATCAGCTAAGTTGCAGTAGGCTATCTATTCCTTCAGGGATTCTGTTTATTCAGTTATGGAAATAGAATTGAACTGATCACTACATAATTAAAAATTATTTTGGGATCTCGAATTCTATGCTGCTGGTTAGGGGATCCAGGAATTGTCCTTAAAGATAGCACTTCTACCAGAAAGTATTTGTCGGGTCTTGAACTATTCAAGCAACATAAAAATAATTAAAATGAAGAATCATGACATACAGTGATCAATAATTATGCCAGAAAAAGGTAACTGGATCTCACAATTATTACTATTCCTATATATGCAGAAGCTTTGTAAATCCTTCTCAATCCCGCTCCAGAATAATTTTAATCTCTTAGTGATATTGCTGATTGTATTAATTTCTTATTTCCACAATTACAAATGTGATGACAACACAAATTTATTCTGTCACAGTTCTGCAAGCTGGAAGTTCTAATTAGGTCCTACAATCTAAAAGCAGTTATCAAGTGGTAATTCCTTTTAGAGGGCCTAGAGAAGCCATTCCTTATCTCTTCCTACTTCTAGTGGCTGCCAGCATTCTGTGACTTCCGGATGAAGCACTCCTGTCTGCTTCTAGATCATGCTATCTTCTGCTTTTGGGCAGCCTAATTTCCTTCTTTGCTTTTACAAGAACATATGTGATTGCATTTAATGCCCACATAAATAGTTCACAATCATCCTCTGTCAAGATATTTGAAGTTAGGGCTGGGAATTGAGCTCAGTGGCACAGCGCCTGCCTGGTCAGTACAAGGTCTTGAGTTTGACCCAGTACCAAAAAAAAAAAAAAGAAAGAAAGAAAAGATATTTGATGTTAATCCTGTCTGCCGAGGTGCCTTTGCCTTATAATGTAACATTAAGGTTAAACTGGAGGATTGAACCTGGGATTACTGGATAAAACTTAAAGGCAAACATCAAATTTAGCAGAGCTGGAAGAAAGCTGAGAATATCACTTGCAGAGAAACGTGAAGCATTTGAATACAGAAAATTAAAATATCAATCTGGATGTCTACTCTCTAGTTAGATATTCCAAGAAATGCAAACAAAAATAGGAAAAAACTATCAAAAATTCTAGTAAATTGTTGTGTGGTGGCATACACTTGTAATCCCAGCTACTCAGGAGGTTGAGTCAGGATGACCACAAGTACAAAGCTGGGCAACATGGTGAGACTGTCTCAAAGTAAAATTTAAAAAGTTCAGTGGTAAATCTTGCCTGGATTATGCAAGACCCTGGGCTCAATCCCTACATAGATGTAGATATACTTACAGATAAGATGTAAATAGATATACTAACATTTGAGAACTGAAGACTACAATACCCACAAGAGGCTAGAACAATGAATGAGTGGCGGCTGTGTACAATTACCATTGATGAAGCAGTTATTTAAAATCCTTTTTGTAGAAGCACTATTTCAGAAGATTTACTATCGAGTTCTACCAAACATGGCAAGAGAAAAAATTTCCAGCCTGAAACTACTTCAGAGTATGAAAAAGAAGGGTGCACATGTCCTGTCATCTCAAATGATCATAAAGACTTCAGTATTCAAACCCAATAAGACATTAAGACATTATGTCTTACTGTCAATCACAAACAGATAAATACAGCAAAACAGCTCAGAAAAGTGGGAAAATGTTCTGTGACTAAAATGGACTGATTGTGGGAATATCCATATTTATCATGTTAGAAAAGCAGTCAACTCTCCACTTAAGAGGTTACAAAAGAAAAACCAGCCACCTCAATATATATAAAAACTAGAAAATACTCAATATGAACTGGTATTAGTTTCCTAATGCCATATAATGTAACACTAAGGTTAAGCTGGAAGAAGCTGTAACAAATACCACAGATCGAATGAATCAAACAACAGAAATTTATTTTGGCACAGTAAGGGGTCCTGGCAAGTTGGGTTTCTCCTAGGTCTCTCTTCTTGCTTGTGTATGACAACTTGCACTGTGTCCTAACAGGTTCTTTCATCCATTCTGCTCTGTGTCTCTCTGCCTGTCCAAACCTCTTTTTAAAAAGGATACTAATCACACTGGATTAGGACCCACCCTAACAGCTTTATTTTAACTTAATCATCTCTCTAAAGGCCCAATCTCCAAATAAAATCACATTCTAAGGTTGAAGTGGGGGTGGTTAAGGTTTTAACATGAATTTTAGGAGGGCACATTCAGTCTGTGACATCTTTGGTTAGCAATCTAGAAAACTTATTATGATTGATGAAGGACAGCTACAAAAACTTTATAATAAATATATTAAATTGTGAAACATTTGGAATTTAAAGTACATGTTTTCCATTCCAAAGAGAAGGATAGGGCAACCCTCTCGGGACACTTTCTGTTTCTCTCTCAGACAGATGCTTTCTTTCTTTCAATAAATACATTCTGCTCTTTAAAAAAGAGAGAGAGAAAGAGAGAAGGATAATAGATATTATGATTCCTATTCCTTACTGTGCTACAGGTTCTAGACAACAAAATCAGCCAAAAATATAAATAATAAAATGGGAAAGGAAGAAAGAACTCACACTGTGGTTTGGTATGTAAAACACATATGTATGTGTCAATTTTTAAAATTTTTTTACTTCATAAAAATCAATATAAAATCTTGTGTTTCTACTTAGTAACAAAGTAAATGTGTTTTAAAATGTTTTTTTAAATGATTTTCAAAGTAGGAACTTTAAAAGTAAGTAGGATAATTTTTTACAATGATATAATTTGTGAGAACTTAAAATCTAATGTGCATGTATTGGAAGACTTGTAGAGATGTGAATTTTTTCCTATTAATATATGTTTAAAACCATAACAGTCAGAATTACAGAGCATATTGTACAGAAACATTTCTTAGCCCTTAATTTGATGAGAGTACCCTCCTTTCTGTGGGTTGAACTACCTGTCTTGTGCATATTTCTGGTGGCATTTATCATACTGGTTTGTGTATAGTGGTTAAGAGCATAGATGCTATACCTAGTCTGTCTCATTTTGAATCTTGGTTTAACCTCTTTCTGGTTCTGTGATCTTCAGGCATGTTACTTAACTTCTTTCAAATTAACATATTATCATACTTTGTAAGTGAGGAAACAAATGCCTACCTCATTGAGTTATTAAGGTGAACAGTTAATGTCATGAGCTTAGAACAGTGCCTGGCACGTAGCAAGAGTTATGTAAGTGTTGGATGCTGATGCTGTTTTTGTTCTCTCTTCAACTAGTCTGAGCTCCTTGAAGGAAGAAAACAATGTCTCATTGGATTATGCAGTTTCAGAGCCTGCTTCACTACATGGCACATACTCAAATGTTGTCAGCATTGTTATATGACATAAAAATAAACTTGTCATTGGAGCTAGGAATGACCCACATGCCCTGAGAGTGTTTTGTTTTATTTTATTTTATTTTATTTTATTTTATTTTATTTTATGAGAATAAAGCCAAACAAAATAAAACAAAATAAAGCCAATCAAAACAAAACAGTAAAAGTGATACAGAACTTCAAAACAGGATAATAGGAAACCAACAATGACTACCATAATGCATCTTGTTATCTTCAAAATTGATACCCTTACCATCAGACATAATAAAATCAAACAAAACAGTACAAAATAACATCACTCCAAATAGAACATTGAATAAAACAACACAATAAAATTGAACAAAATAAAACAATGAGAACAATATTGGCTTTCAAAGACAAGACAGAAGGAAGTCTCCCATATTTACTATATTGTGCATTGTTATCTTCTCAATAGATGCTCAGACTACTGGCTCTAGGCCTGAAAAGTCAATCAAACAATACAAGCTTTAAGTTGCTTTTGTACCTCTGTTGCTAATAACTCAGCCTGTGTTCCTCTGAATCAGTTGGTTGATCAGTTGGTGTGTGTGTGTGTGTGTGTGTGGTGCTGGTGGGGTTCTTGTCTCCCAGCCCATGTGTCAGTTAGCTCATGGGAAGGATGAAATGGTTTCTTGTTTCTCCTCCTGGGACATGTATGCCTTTTGATGGCTCATGGAAAGGGTGAATTGGAGAATGTTTTATTTAAAGAAACCTGGTTCAATGACTTAATGTGTTTGAAAAGGGGATCTTTTTTCTAATTGTGCCATGTACATTACATTCCTAAAGCATGTTCAACAGAATTACTTGTTAAAGTAGCCTTCTAAATATCCTTATCTTACCTGTTAGCTATTTAGAAACCTTTATTCACCACTCGTTATTCTCCTAAAGTAACTTTGACATGGTTCTCTTTATACGGATGGTTTGCTGCATCAAATTCCTCAACTCATAGCACTCTGGATTATCATTATTGGTTCATACAGGGTACCTCTCTCAATTTATTTATTTTGTCTATCCCTTTAACTACTTCCATTTTATTCCTACAACAGGAAATCATTCTAATGTGCTATCCTACATTTTCATCTGTCAACATTATTCATGATTCTCCTGAATGAACAAAAATCCTTAAATCTTATATGATCAGATCCACCAAGAAGGTCATTACATATTGATTAAGGGAACAATCCAATGGGAAGAGATAACAATTATTAACATATATGCACCAAACAATAGTGTACCCAGCATCATAAAGCAAGTACTACTTGATATTAAAAGATCAGATAAAAGTGAACACACTTATAGTAGGGAACCTCAGAACCCTACTATCACAATGGACAGAACAACTAGGCAAAAAAAAAAAAAAAAAAAAAAAAAAGGAAAAAAGAAATAATAGAGTTGAATAAAACCTTCACACAAATGGACTTAACAAATATCTACAGTCTTCCACCCAACAATAGAATACACATTCTTTACATCTTCACATAGAACTTTCTCCAAAATAGACCACATACTAGTCAAGAAAGCAATCTTAATTGAAAGAGTTGTAATTATACATGCATATGATCAGACCATAGTAAATAAAATTAGAAATCAATAACAAAAGAAAACACAGATATTATGTAAATGCATGGAAACTAAATAATACATGCTTAATTGAACAGAAGAAATCAAGTTAAGAAATGAGACAGTTTCTAGTACTAAATGATAATGCTTGTACAACATACCAGAACTTATGTGACATAATGAAAGCAGTGCTAAGAGGAGAGTTAATAGCTATGAATAGCCACAGAAAAACAGAGAAAGCCCAAATAAATAACCTAACAACACACCTCAAAGTTCTAGAAAAACAAGAATAATTTAAGCTCAAAGTTAGTACAAGGAAGAAAATTATAAAGATCAGATCAGAGCAAAAATCAATGAACTTGAGACCAAAAACAACACAAAGAATTAATAAATCTAAGAGCTGGGTCTAAAAAAAAATAAGCAAAATAGACAAATGCTTAGCCAATATAACCAAAAAAATAAAAAGCAAAGAAAATCAATGCAATTAGAAAGAAAATGGTAAAATCAAATGGACACCACTGAAATAACAAACATTATTAACAACTACTTTGTAAACCTGTATGCCAGTAAATTGGAGAATTCAGAAGAGACAGATAGATTCCTAGATACATATGAATTACTAAAATTGAAACTAGAATATTTAAAACTCCCGAATAATCCTATAACAGACAATGAAATTGAAGCAGTAATAAATAATCTATCAAACTAAGAAAAGCCCAGGTCTGGATGAGTTCACTGCTGAATTCTACAAAAAATTCAGGGAAATTCTATCAACAATACTCCTTAAGCTTTTTAATGAAATTGAAATGGATGGAATGCTACCAAAATCACTGCTGGAAGCTACCAATATCCTGATTCCAAAACAAGCCAAGGATCCAACCAACCAAGCAACAGAACTATAGACCAATCTTTTTAATGAATACAGATGCAAAAATCCTTAAAATACTTGCAAACCCAATGCAATGAATCTTCAAAAAGATCATGTCATGACCAAGTAGACTTCATCCCAGGGATCCAAATATGGTTTAACAAGAACATATCAATAAACATAATATATCGCATAAACAAAAATGAGGACAAAAATCATGTCAATAGATGCAGAAAAAGCCTTTGACAAAATCCAACGTCCTTTCATGATAAAAAACACTTAAGAAAGTAGAGAAAGAAGGACCTTATTTCAATCTGATAAGAGCCATTTATGACCAAAAAATTGAAAGCTTCCTTTCTAAAATCAGGATCAAGACAAGGATAGTATTTATCACCACACTTGTTCAACATAGTACTCAAAATATTAGGCAAAAAAAAGAAAGAATTCCAATCAAAATTTCAACAGCATTCTCCACAGAACTAGAGAAAACAATCCTAAAATTCTTACAGGACTAAAAGTGACCCCAAACAGCAAAAGCAGGCCTGTATAATAGCAACAAAGCATAAGGCATTACCATCCTTTACCTAAAATTATATTCAAAAGATGTTGTGATTAAAAACAGCATGATACTGGCACAAAAACAGACATTAAGAACAATGGAACGAACAGAGGATGCAGAAGAAAAACCCAAGTACATTCAACTATTGGATCTTTGAAAAAACAGCCAAAACACACAATGAAGGAAATATAGGCTCTTTGATAAATGGAGTTGGGAAAACTTGCTCTCCACAAGCAGGTGATTGAGTCTAGACCCACATATCTCACAACATGCCTAACAACAACAACAAAAATAGATCAAAGAACTAAATATTCAAACAGAAACATTTTACCTGTTGGAAGACAAAATAGGCAAAACTCTTAAAGTTATAGGCATGGGCAAAAACTTCCTAAACAGAAGCCCAGCTGTACATGAAATAATTCTGATAATTAACAACTCAGATCATATCAAATTAAAAAGCTTCTGCATAGTAAAAGAAACAGCCAACAGAGTGAACCTACAAATTGGGGAAAAATTTTACCAACAATTCTTCAGAAAGAGAACTCAATATGGATATATAAAAAAACTCAAAAATTAAAGCCTCCCCAAAATAAAAACCCAAGCAAAAATGGGCAAGTGAAATGAATAGACACCTCACAAGAGAAGACACATGGTCAAAAACACATGAAGAAATGCTCAGCATCACTGGGCACTAGAGAAATGCAAATTAAAACAACACTGAGATTTCAACATACACCAGAAACAATAACCATCATCAAAAAAAATCAAATAAATGCTGGAGAGGCTATGAGGGAAAAGGAAAACTTTTCCAGTATTGGCAGCAATGTAAATTAGTACAGCCATTTGGGAAATGAGTGTGGAGATCCCTCAAAAACCTGAAACTAGAAATTTCATTTGACCCAGCTATTCCCCTTCTAGTTATCTTCCTGAAAGAGTTAAAGACTTCATATTACAGTGATGCATGCATACCTATGTTTACAGCAGCACAATTCATAATGGCTGAATCTTGGAAGCAGCCTGTATTTCCAGTCCATCAGTAGATGAATGGATAAAGAATATGTGGTATTTACACACAATGGGATACTACTCTGCCATAAAGGAAGATAATCTTGAATCATTTGTGGGAATATGCATGAACCTTGAGACTTTACTGTTAAGTGAAGTAAATCAGACACACAAGCTTAAATATCACATGGTTTCTCTTATATCAGAAATTGAGAGTAAAAATAAAAAGCAAAATAAAATTAGTTAAGAAGTAGAGACAAATCTGTCTCAAAGGGAAAGGGTATCAAGAGCCAAAGGGAGAGGAGAGGAAACGGAAGGCTAGGAAATGAAGAAAGGGAATTGTGATGTGTCATGCACGTGTACCAACTCCACACCAGGACTATAAACAATATGTACTACATATATACACTAATAAACTAAGCTAAAATTAAATTAAATTAAATTAGAATACATAAAATAAGCAAATCTTCAATGTTAAAAAAGATTAAATATGACCAGCTGGAACACTTGGAGCTGGCTTTTCTCTGTACTGCAAGCACTGTCAGAAGCATTGTGCTTTCACAGATGTGCTTTTGAGTCAGGCTCAAGAAGTGGAACAATCCAGTTTCCACCACGTATGGTTTAGGACCCTGAGAAAATTACTCAACGTTAGAATTATAATATCATCTTTAAAATGTTGATGAAATGAGATACTATAAATTATGCAAAATGGTAAACTGAAGAGCAATAAAAGTATGAGATAGCTGTTGTTGATTATTCTTTGGCTTTAACCAGCATTATCCACAATAGAGTCAAAAGAAATTAACTGGGCAGTCTAGTAATAGTACATTTAAACTCCCTTTGTGAGCCACTAAGCTCAATATTTTGTACTGTCTTATGAAAGCAGTCACGTACTTGAACACTTGTAGAAGAGCTTCTATTGCTACTGAAGTGAGTGATTGATTATTAAATTTCTCAAGCATTTCATTTAGCTGCTGGCTCACTTGGCTGCTTCTATTTGTGAAAACCACATCTACTGGCCAGCAGGTGAACAAAATTTTATATGATACATAGCAGACACAAGATTGTGTCTCTAGGCTGGGGATTTAGCTCAGTGGCTCAAGCACTTGCCTGGTAAGTGTGAGGTTTGATCCCTGGTATCAAAAAAAAAAATTGCAGCTCTATGTGGCAGATGCTCAAGTGTGGCAATATAGAATCACCACGTCTTCTCTATGGTAGAGGGACTATCTATTGTAAATATATAATAAAGTAGAGCTCACATTATGTAGAAGGGAAATACCGGATAATTTACTATTGGAAAAAGCTGATTTGGAAGAACTACTTTGAATCATTCACTTGATTTTATAAATGTTCTCCATACAATGTATAATGTTGCTAACCTCTAGACTCTTAGATTATATGTTCAAGACCACATAAAAAGTATCAAGATGCAAGCAGTACTTTGGATTTACCAAATAATGATATCTGCATTAGTCTTTTTTTTTTTTTTTTGGTATCGAGACTTGAACTCAGGCCCTTGCACTAGCCAGGCAGTGAGTTTTGCCACTGTTACATCTTCAGTCCTTCTGATTTAGTCTTATAGCAGTATTCTTGACTACTAACTAACTTTTATGGCATATTTAGAAACTAGAGAAGTAAAACAACAAATGTCTGTTGCACAACTATACAGTATCTTATTCACTAATATTCAGTGAGAATTCAGTTTATATCCTTTAAAAGGCACATACATTTCCTTCAATAAGAGGGATGGAGGATTAGATAACCATGGCCTAGCAGGACTAGCAATTTTTTTTTTTTTGCTATAGGATAAATAATTTTCTCTTAGCCACAAAGGGACACTTTGATAAGTTAGTAATTTACGATAAGAGAAGGATAGTAATATTGAGACCATATGCATCTCTGATTAAAAATTAAGAAAGTGAATATTGAACTGTTTTTTCAGCCTCAGCATTGTTAGGAGAAGTAATTAACAGTCATAAGATGTTTGGTGGTTATGACTGGTGGGGGAAGCTTGGGGTTGATTTTCTTTACTCAGATCTCTCAGGAAAAGTATACAATAGCTAAATATGTTGAGGAATATCAGTCATAGTAATGAGTGGTGGTGTTCATAGGCCATTTCACAGCACAAATAATAACAAAATACTCAAATCTCAGGATACCAAAGATCATTTTATAAAAGTGATTTCAAATACTATAATTCTAAAGCTAAATAAATTACTCCCAAAAAGTAAGAATTATGTGAACCCAAGAAACACATGTTACAATACAAACTATTTGCATACATTAAGGCCTTTGGAGCTCACCTTGTAGCTCAGGCTAATATCAAACTTGCAACAATTCTCCTGCCTCAGCCTCCCAAGCTCAAGGCCAGACTGAGCTGCATAGTGAGACTACTTAAAATGGCTGATACTCAGGCAGAGACACTATCTCAAAAAGACAAAAAAATTCTAAAACAGAAATGTACACTGCTGGGTGAACAGAAAGGGAAGTTTGTATCCTTCAAAAGTGATAGGCTAAAGTTTCCCCAAATCTACAACATTTCTTGTATTAAGGAAAGAAAGAAGGGCAAAGACGACTTGTTTAAATCTGTGAGTTGAAACTGAGTAGTGTCTTACAGCTCAAACCATCATGTATGTCCTTGAGAAAGGAGCAGAAATTCACAGATGCACAAGATCCTTGTTCTATAAGAGACAACTGAGGCTGCGGTGCACTTTTAGTAAATTAACAGATGTTTATAATAAGTCTGTAATTCTGAAAGATTTACCATATTAATTATGTTTGACATGTCAAAATTAAACAAGTTAAATCAATTCAAGGGGGAGATGCATAGGCAATTTATCAAATTACCAAAAGTGGGGGTAATTCTTTCAGGGAGGCAAATTGCTTATAATACTTGAATATACTTCTACTCAGTAAAAGTTTCTGGTGAAAGAAACAGGAATATAGTTTTATATGAACTTGTAACAGTTTTCAATCACATGCCTCATAAAACAGGGTAGTTTAATATAATGCAAAAACTGCATTATCTTCATAGCCCTAATTAACTGGAGAAAATAACAGTTAAATATTACTATGTTCTATGTAATAGTTGGTCTGGCATGTATGGGTCACAAAAAGTCAGTCCTCTCTTCCTCCAGGGATGCAAAATAATTTGGCAGTTAGCATCATAGATTCCAGAGGAAAATTTCCAATTAAGTTCAAACTCACTATTTTTTATGGCTTAGTGATTTGAGACCATTTATTTAATTTCACCATGATTTAGTTTACCTAACTATAAAATGCTAATAACAGAACCTATCTCCATAAAATTGGTTGCAATAAATTAGTTAATATATATAAAGCTCTAAAGCATTTAGAATGATACCTAGCACACAATAAGCATACAAAGTAAGTTTTTATTCATAATTGTCAAGAATTACTCAAATTGTAGCAGTATGAAAATTAAGGGATGGATTGTACAATAAAAATAAGATCCTATTGGGATCTAAAATCCAGAGGCCTTGAGACAAAAGGCTTGGTCTAGAGGAGAGGACAGGGCATTCTAAGTGACAGGAAAAGACAGGGTCATGCCTGGTCTTTAAGAAAAGGAACCTATCCTGAGTTTCTGTAAAATCAGGTATTGAGAATACCTAGCACAAATAAAATGTGGCTGGTTAATGGGGGCCTTGAATACCATAGCTGAGGAGATCAGGCACTGACATGACGCCACTGATAGTTTCCCCATGGAATATATAAATAGTATGGGTAGAAAACCAAGGTAGAATGTTAGAAAGAGTCTAAGAGGAATTGGCCCAGTTAAAAGGTATTGGAGCTCATGAAAAATGAAGAAATGAGTAGGTGAGGACCTGGGTGATAAGCATGATAGAGAAAGAAGTCATCTGCTAAGGAAAAGAAATAGAGATTATTTATTTATTTATTTAAAGAAAGAAAAAAACAAAATTAAAAAAAGGATAGAATAATACAAAATTAAAAAATGTAACACTAAGAATTTGCTAGTTGATACATTACATATTGTCATCTTAGAAATAGTTGTTCAAGTTACAAAATCAAAGCATTTAGCTCAGTGGCAAAAGTGCCTGCCTGGCAAGTGTGAGGTCGTGCGTTCCATCTCTGATACCAAACCCCTCCCCGCCCCCAAAAAACCATCAGAAACAGAGGCCTGTAATATAGATGTGCAAATAACGGAGATGGGAGGCAAAGATGTCCAGAATCTCAAGATGCTTCACTAGCTAATATATTTATCTAAATGAAATAGGCAGGAGTTGGTTAGTGGTAAGTCACTTTCTTAGGAGAATATAGAGGGAGTACAGGAGCTGTCCTCACCCTTTAGCATCTGAGATTTTCTGAGTTATCATTTATAAAAGGAGAATGAGAAAGCAGGAGTCAAGACCTCTGAGTATCACAAAGGCATGTCCTGGACATTGGGATTCTATGCAATACAGCTCTTTATAATTAGAACCACCTGAAGGACTGACCACTTAAACTGGCTGATACTCAGGCAGAGCATGAGCCATGAATGAGCCTAGGGTGGAAATTAGAATAAAAATTTTGAACTCATTTAAAATTATCTTTTTCCTTGATGAGTACTTTCATGCATATTTTACCTTAAATGGGCTGAGTATTCTGTTTTTAAAAAATTTTTTATGTTAAAGAGAACAAAACAAAACACAGCAAATCAGCACAGAACAATGCAAGCAACACAGACTTCAACACAAGACAACAGGATCTCAACAGTGGTTACCATAGTGTCTCTTGTTTTCTTTGAAATAGTTGTCCATACTTTCACACATAATAATATCACACCTAGCAAAATAGTATAAAACCAATCAAAAGAATGAAGCATTACAGGACTTCAAAACCATATAGCAAGAAATGAACAAGGGTTAGTATAATGTCTCGTTGAGTATTATGTTATATCATAAAGTATTTCACAAGAGTTAATTCAATTGTTAAGTACTTAGAAAATATTTGGAAGTACAGCCTCAATTCCAGAAAGATCATGATAAAGTAGGCATAGCCTTAACTAAGTAACTTAAATTCTCTCTTAATTGTTCTAGATTTCAATTTCTTTAAAGAAATGATGGTTGAATTATTTTGTCAATATGGTGTTTTCAATAACTGCTGGAGGATACTCCCAACAGAAACTAGTTATTGACGTTGCAAATTAAATGCTGCAGGGCTGGGTATTTAGCTCAATGATGTAAGCGCCTGCCTGGCAAGCGCATGGTCATGAGTTTGATCCCCAGTACCAAACAAACAAACAAACAAAACCCCCCCAAAACAAACTAAATGCTCCAGCTATATGCTGGCTAAAATATCATTTAATCTCCTACGTTCTCCTTCTGACTGACATCACAGCAGGGATTAATACAGGTCAATTGCTCATGAGGCACCCTAAACACCTTTTTTCCCTCTTAATATTACTAATATTTTCAGATTATCCTTCCTCCATTTGCAGCATGTGACCCACCATAATAACTGCAGTACCCAGGCTCCCCAAGAATAAAGAACATCAACTGAAGACAAGGAGGTAGGAGATGACTAGGGAGTGAGGTATTTTATTCTTGTCTTACTATCCTGTGGTGGCTTGTGTGGCAGTGACTGCATGTCTCTGCATCAATAGCTTTTTAGGGGGGTCTCTTCCATGGATTTAGTTCTTACTGGACTCTGGTGACATTTTAACTCTCATCCCTTCATGCTTGGGATTGATAATGGCTTCTTCTGTGCGTAGTTCTTCATGTTTCCCCATTCCTTGTTGATTTCTGTACCCCTACCCATACCAAAATAAATTGTCCCTTCTTTACACTCTCTACTAAAACACATTAGAATGGCCTCCTCTTTCCTACCAAAACGCAAGGTATACAGAGTGATGAAACCAAACTGATATAATCAGACATTCCAGATGAACTTGTAATTTCATGAAGCTTTATATGAGCACATTTTCTGTTTAAGAGTTTAGGCATGTAAATTTATAACCTTAAACAAAAGGTCTGAACGTTTGTTTAAAGGAAAGACTTTGAAATGGTAGGAGATATCATGAAATAACTTTGTCTTTGAAGGAAAACTAAACCATGAAATCAAAATCATTTTGATTTTAAGAGTATTCAAATTATGTACTTGAATATGTGTATCAAACATTCCTAAATGGGTTAAGCATACTACAAGTAAATAGAACAAGGGATTTATTATAGGACTAAGAGCTTACACAACTGTGAGAACTGGTATAGTTTATACAAGGTTGTTGTCTCTGTATCAGGTGTTAAGCCTGAAGCCAATGAAAGTTAGTCAGACCATCAGATGGTAAGAAAAGCAAAGATAAACTTGAGTCTCTGAGGATGAGCTGGAACTTGAGATAAAGTGGAATGCACATCTTCCTCTCTGATGCTGTGAGTGCCTTGTAGAAGTTGGCAACTCCCGCCAGCAAATTATACATGCCTATAGCCCAGGACCTGGAGTAACTGAAAGATGACAAGTGGCAGTAGAAAGAATGATGGACTCAAAGCTGCCTTCTAAAGATGAAGTGAGTGGTTTATCCAAACAATGCATACAAGCTGTCTGGCACCCTTTACTGACTTTCAGAATGTAAAACAACTTAGCTATAGCATCATTTCTGTTTTCTCAATCTTGCATACATTTCTCTTGTACCCAGTGGTACCTCAGGAGCATAGAGAGGTCAGAATTCTGAACAACAGGTCATTCTCCACTGTAGGAAATTTGACAAAATACAAAACTATCACAATCTATTCCTATTTGTCATCCATATTTATCTCCATATCCAGACCTATACTGTAAACAAAGACAATGGCAAAATCATGTTCTTACTCAAAAAGCCACAATGATCCTTATCATGATACTCAGTAAAAATGCCTTACTACTTTCTACTAAAAAGAAATCCTTTTATTCATCTTTGGCTGATATTCATTCCTTTCACGGCTGAATCATACTTCCTGTTGATATTCTATAACATGAGATGCAAAGCTATTTGCTATTACGTCAGATAGTAGAGAAATGAAGAAGGAAAGAAAAACATCTTATAGATAAATAGGAAGTGATATATAGATATATGAACAGATACATACCAAAATAAAATAATTCTTGTTTCTATAGCTATTAATGTGGTCTTTGTTTTTCCACTGTCTATTCCATATTCTTTTGGCCCTCAATGTTTAAACTTCTGTGTGCTTGCCTATTTGGGTAACCAAACTCCTTTAGACTCTGGAGGAGTCTGAGTTATTATGATCCCTGTGTAAATTTTTTTTTTCAATATTTTTGTTGGCCTACTATACAAATTACTACAAACTTGACTTAAAATGATAAAAGTTTATTTTCACATTTTAGGAGGACAGAGGTCTGAAATAAAAATGTTATCAGGTTTTTCTTGACAGCCTTTTAAAAGGGTAAATGGGCTATTCCAGGCCTCTCTCCCAACTCCTAGCAGTTGCTAGATATCTTCAGCATTCCTTAGCTGTGGCAGCGTAACTCCCATCTGCCTCAGTAGTCACATGGCCATCTTTTCTTTGTATTTCCCTGTCTTTTCCGTTAAAGCAATATCAGTTACAATGGATCAGGGCCCACTTTATTCAATATGATCTCATCTTAACTCAGCAAAGATTACCTCAGCAAAAACCCTATATTCAAGTATTAAAAGTTAGAATTTCAACACATCATTTTGAGAGAAGCAACTCAACCTATAACAACCTAGAATACCAACTACATGGCACACATACTCCTTTCCATGATTTTATAGTAGAGAGTGGCCAAAATTCCACTTGATAAGATCAATCATCCCATCAAGAAGACCAATACTCCACTCCTTTTTTGCCTGTGATTAACTACAAGAAAAATACCAAGTGACCAATTTGCAGTCTCAACTTCCAATTTATGTTCCCTGGTAGAATGATTCCTCTCTTAGGAACTAAGAACTCTAAATCATCAGAATATAAAGTATAGGGTTAGAAAGCAAACTTTTGTCAGTGCATCAACAAAGATAATAAACACTAAGAAGAGTCACTCATTGCCAGCCTTGATTCCAAAACTCTGACTGTAGAAGAAAGCACCATGTGACTTACACTATATATTGCATCCTGGGAGATATTACTCAGGTCTGCGTGGTGTTGCCATAGAGCCAGTGACATGACAAAGTTGACAAAGGCCATTTCATATTTTTTTCAGGTCACTTGCTCTATGGTGAACAAGATAAGACCAATAAATTCCAAAACCATAACATCATTGCCTTATTTGCTGTAAAATTTACGTCTTAGTTAGAGCAATGCTGTGTAAAATACAATGAAGGTAAGGAAGGCATTTAATAGATTACCAGATGGTGGTTCTAACAGAAGTGTTGTGGATAGCAAAGCAGCACTATCCAAGGTAGATATCTATTTCAGAATGAAGTGGCGCCACTTCTATAATGGAAATGACCTAGTGTAATCAATCTGCTGCCAGGTGGCAAGCTGGCTCCCCTAACCCCATGGGTGTCCCCGGGGAATGGTGCCATACTGGGAATTCAGTGTTGATCTCTGCAGGTCTTAGACTGGACTCTCAGCAGCAGCTCTTGCTAGATATACTAGAGTGGTGAGGTAAAATTCATGTTGGGAGCCTATACATCAGCTTCATAATCACAGCTCACTGGGCAAGGGAAAAGATGGCTAGTGGACACGGCTGACTGACATCCACCAAATAAGTCAACTCTTCTATCTGATAACTAAGATCCTTTTCTTCTGATTTTGCCGTTTGGGGAGCATTAACTAGACTGGTATCTTTCCACTACATGTGAATGCTGTCTAGCCATATGTTAGTTTCCCAAACCTCTTTGTCAGCAATTTTCCAGGCATGTTCCTTTTCAGTCTCTGGCGATCCACACAAACTTTATTTCTCATAATGATTATAGAACCCTAGCTATCTTACCTTACAGAGGAAATGAGCAACCAGAGGCATTGCTCCAAGTTCTGCCTACCAAAAGAAGTTTTTCTTTAAATACTATTCTTCACAAGCACTCTGACAGAGGGCTGAAGTGATGTTGGAAAATCATGCAGAATACCTCATTTTTAAAGAATCTTATTTGATCAGTTAGCCACAGATATCTCCGCAGGCTTAGGTTCAAGTTAAGATGAAGGAGGCCATGTAGTAGCAACTGGGCTACTTGCTCATTTAATTTGCTTGTACCTTCAACACTACTGATTATTAAAAAGCTGTGTTTTGAATCAGGGGAGGGAGACATCTGGAGAAATGTCCGGGTCTTTATGCCTGAGCCCTTAAGGTTACTGTCTGCAGTATCTTGACTTCTTGAAAGGACAAGCAATGTGTTAGTTATTGTCTACCCTCTTCCTACATCCCTGCTGTTATGTAGGTCTCTCTGCTTCATTCATTGACAGTAGAGTTCTGTTGGAAACTAATGGAAGAACTTTTATAGTAGGCCTTTGTCAAAGTAAAGATCCTAAAGGGAGCTGTTCCAGGGGGCTCATTTGGTACCTGCACAGATTCCAATATGCTCTGCTTTTTCTCACAGTCCCAAAAGAGCCTGGACCCACACTGCAATGAATTCTCTTAATCTTGGTTTGTTACTGAAGATACATACACACTGTCATTCTTCTCTCCCCGATATATCTCACTAGAATCACACCTTCTTGCAGTATCAGCTGCTACAGATCACATCTCACCTTTATATGTCTGACATGGAAGAGGCCTACAGGTCTGGCCATTGCCTAAAGGTATTTGCTTTGTCGACAGTGAGTGTCCACTGAATGAAGAATGAGTACTGTTTCCTTTTGGTATTTTAGAAACTCTCACTCATGCCAGGGATATAGCTTAGTGGCACAGAACCTGCCTGGCAAGCACAAGGTCATGAGTTTGATCCCCAGTATAAAAAAAAAAAAGAAAAAAAGGAAGAAAGAAAAGAAAGAAGCTCCCACTCAGGTAGGACTCACTGCTGAAGTTATTATCTAGTCTGGAGGAGTTAAAACAAAACAAAGTGGAATTTCTACTATTTTCCTGGTAGAATCATTTATTTGCCTTAAAGTATCAAAATTCAGAGCCCTGAGTTTGCAGAGTACAAATAGAGAACACAAAGCCTGTGAGACTAATCAGCCTGTGAGATTGCTCCACTGTCAAGTCACCACCAGGGCTTGCTCCAAAAAGTCTGTGGACTACAAGACAGTCCTTATCACATACTTATTGGCCCTAAAGTCTTCTCACCAAGTCTCCATTTTCCTTAGATTTTTTCAGCTAGTCTCCATCTACATTGTACAGTTTTCTGAGAAAAGCTTTCTAGTTCCCGTCATCCTGCATATTTTAGAGTAAAGGTGACTTTAAAAGCTGACCAACCTCAGCTTAATAATACAATCCTTGGAAAAACAGGATGGCTTATTTTATAATTCTATTCACTTTAATTAAACATCTTAAGATGACCATCTAAAGATGATCTCCACTCCTAGCATTTTTATCTTTAAAAAGAAAAATGTGAGACATAAGAGGGGCTGAAAAAAAAAAATCCCATAGACGGCAGTGGTCACCACAACAATTTTCACAGGAGAAAACAGTATATTATTTCTATTTTTAAAGCTTATGGAAAAATTCTTGCCCCATATGTGTTATGACAAAGCAAAATACAGGCATGGAAAAATGACTGACTTTAAAAATAGCAAAATACTAGAGAGCCCAGCTTGGAGTCGTTAGAGGTAGAACTGCTGGGCTCAGTTTATAGGCTTCTGTTTTTAATTTACTTAAATAGTCCAGTGTTTGGCTAGATCAGGCATCCAGCTGCCTCTACAGATTGATTAACTTTTCAGTCACTCTTCAGATAATCAGAAGGTGCTAGGACATTGTTTGGGGGCAAGGGTAGAAGTTGTGATAAGCCTGAAAAGTGAGAGGCCCTCCATCCTCCCACACCAAGCAAAACTCAGAACTTCTGACAGTGTTTTCTCAACTCAGAACTGAAAATCATTGGAGTTCTGCTAATGAAGGTGAAAATCCTACCTAACTTCAGGAACACTGTTACTGTAATGACACTTCCACTGCCCAAACTGACAAGGGGCTGGAGGAACACTTTGCTAAGCCCTGCCACTGAAAAATCAAAACAGGCTCTCTTGTCTTAGATCATGTAGAATGGTAGCAGTAATCCACATTCTTTATAGGGGATGAAGTCATGAGTCTGTGGTAGAATGCCAACCACTTGTTTCACAAACAAGAACATCTAAAATCAGCCTCTCAGGTCTTACGGATAGGATAGGGTGCAGGATTCTTGGAGAATATATTGCCTTGCTTATGGAAATAGGATTATGCATTTAAAATTCAAAGCTCAGTAAGGGGAAAAAATTAAGAGAAATCTTATATTAAAACCAAATGATAGAGACATTTGGGGGGGGAGAGATTAAAACAATGATTGAAATTTCATTTATTGAACACTATTGTAATACTTCCTCTCATGTATGCCCTCCAGGATTCAAAAATGACCCAAACCAAGATCCTGGCCTCTAGACATATCTAATTGCACACAACTGTGATATAAAGTACAGCAACCAGTGTCATCATAACAGACACAAAGAGAGAATCTTCCAGTCATAGACCTTTAAATCTAGAAGAATCCTCAGAAATATTTTAATCTAGTTCCTCCTCTTTATGGATAAGAAAACTAAGAGTCTGTCACATTTGTGATTTATGCTGCTAAATTTGGGGTTGAGCTGGGGTTTGGATACTGATCTGGACTTTGCAGGGATAGGTGGATACCAGCAGAGAGAATAGTAAGGGCCAAAAGCAGAGCTGACATCCAGGCAGTAAACATGAAACCAATCATTCTAGGGTCTTCTGACATTTTCTAGTTTGCTCCTGCTGACTTATTAAATATCTATATGTCATAATGAATGAAGTCACATATCATTTTCTGTGTAACAGAAGGAGAGTTTTTTTAGTAATGAAGTACTGCCAAGCAATCAATCAATCAGCACTGGAGCAATATAAAGTACAGTGACCAATGTCAAAATAACAGAAACAAAGGGGCAATCTTCCAGGCATAGAACTTTAAATGTGGAAGAATCCTCAGAAATATTTTAATTTTCAGTTCAGTCTGAAAAAATACAGCACAGGTCACTCTAAAAAAAATCACAATAGTTATGAATGTGTAAGATATGACCTAGGCCAGTAATTGTGTAAAAAATCAACTGAATCAACAGTACAGATTCATTTATAAAGTTTAAGAATGATGTTAAGTGAAATATTCATGAATAATAACATTAGGAAGAAAAACAAAGAACTTTTTTACTCTTATGGTAAAAAAGGAAGAGGAGCCTGTTTGCCTAGGAAGAGGAAAAAGTTAGGGAGGGCAAGGGACACACAGGGAACTTTTAGAGTGGCAGTTTCTGAAATACTGGCAACTTGATGAGTTTTCATGTTAAAATCATGTTACACTATATGGCTTTATGCCCTTTCCATATGTTATATTTAACATTAAACATTAAAGCTAAAGCAAACTGAAGCTAGGTTTCTAATTTGAAAGCTGGGAAAGTAATGTGGACTGATTATCAGGCTCAGTGAGTAATTGCATGTAGAAAACACAGGAGCCTGGGCACAAAGGTATGAAAGCAGCTGCCAGATGAGAAACATGGAGCTTAGCTTTCAAAATCCCAAACCACGGCTGGGTGACAGACTTTGCCAGTCTTTACTCCCACACAGAGGTGGTCACTGTCAAGAATCTTATAGCTTAACAAGAAGGCAAAGGAAATACCACTATTACATTCTTTATGCTCCTGGGAAGTAAGGATCAACTTGACATTTTAGAAAAACACACAATAAGGATTTAAGTGGTAAAGGGGCTGAAAAATTTAAAAAACAAAACTGAATCATTGATTTGGGGAAGCCACTGATATTCTTGTTATGATAGTCACTGTTTTTTTCTGAAAGAGAATGAGAGGACAGTTCTTTTTTTTCTTTTTCTTTTCTTTTTTAATTTTAAAGGGGGTAAAATTAAATACAGAACAAAACAGAACATAAGAAAGCATAAATTTCAAAGCTAGACAACCAGAGATCTTCACTATCTATGAAATTGTCTCTTGCTTTCGTCCAAATAGTTGTCCATATCTTCGCATACAGAGAATTCATACAAAACAACATAGTCAACCTCTCAAAAGATGTCCAGATACTGGCTCACACTTGCTAAACTGGGCGGCGGGGAGAGGCTCACAGCTGCTCACCAGGGAGGGGAGTAGTTGCTTCTAAAATTTATCATTTAGTAAGCTATTTCTTTCTGATGGATTGACCATTACATTTCCAAAGTTCTGAAATGGCCAACAGACCACAGAAAGAATTCTCTTTAGGCTCCTGTTTGAAACCAGCAGCTATGGCAATCTGCTGGCCTTGCTTCAGGGCCAGATGATAGTCATTTTTTGTATAATTTAGTACAATCATTACTCCTATTTCCAGAAGAATCATCAGTTTTTAAAGAATGAAATTAGGACAGAACATCTCAGGTCTGATACCATTTTTTGGATGGATCAGGGCAGCAGGAAACTTATCAAAGACTTTGTGCATAGAGAGAGAGATTAGGGTTTCAGGGTGTTTTTCCTATGAATTGGCTGCTCTAGCTGGTGCACTCTAACTCCTCACCTGCTTCATACACTACTTTTCCTAATGAATGACAGGGCAGGAAACACACACACTATGTTCAGCCTTTTGCTGGTGCTTCTGGTGGGCACAGTGCTACTCAGCTTTACAGGCCAGTCTCAGTGGGGAGCCGCCTACAGCAGGGCATTGCCAAAAGAAACAGAGGTTCTCGCATCCTTAAGACTCAACTGTCTTGGTGCAAGTCTATAAATCTGAGGGTCTTCTACAAAAGTCCTATGCTTTCTGCAGTCTGCTGCTCACATTTTAATACTAAAGGAAATGAGCCTTAAGACATTTTTGTTTTGCTTTATTTTGAATAAGCAGACACTCCTGGGAATAACAAAAGCAGAGCTACCAATCACTAATCTGGTGAGGTTTCTTCCTCTTTTTCTTTCCCCTTTACTTTTACCACATGTGGATCCTAACGTTATAATAAGAACACTGGACACAGTAACTTACAATATAAAACAATCTAACCCAAATGTAATAGAAGACTGATTTCTGTAAGCACAAGTCTGAGAGTTTGTTTCAAAAGGGGAAAAGTGTTGGGATCCTAGAGTAGCATAGGCCTTAGCTAAATAAGATGTCCTTGTAGACACATTTGAGCTGCCCCTCACACAGCAAGTCAGGTCTCAGGGTCTAAGTCAGTACACTTGCCATTTCCTTCTGCATTGAAGTCTCTCTTCATTCTCCCCATGGGCTTTGATTCTTGCTTTAGATCCTTGTTGAATCCTGAGGGACCCACTTCCCTCCTTCTCCTTTTCCTCATGTTGCTATATTCCAGCATCTGGACACCAAATCTTGGAGAGGCTGTTTCTCTGCTATTCACCACTCTGTAATTTTCCTGGAAGTCTCTTTTTAGAATAATGGTGTTCCCCATCTCAGTTTTACATAGCTATTTCTATATTTTTTAAATTCCAATATCCCTTTCTTGGTTCTGATTATGACAGTTCCATTTTCCCTGACAGGTATTCCCTGAAAGCAAATACCAATGATATACCGTGGTATGGAAATGAATAACCAAGCTGAAAAGTGGAAGGGTGGGATGGGGCTTTAGGAACTTACCAGAACTCAGAACTTTAATGTCATTAGTTTTATTTTTCTCTTATTCTTGCCTCTTAGATGGACAGCCAATGTCTTTTTTATTACCAATGATATAGTCATATCTCTGAAGATCTATAGCTAATTCTTTTGACCAAATTGATTCTCTATTCCAATTTCAAGTTTCCAGAAAAAGGGTTTATAACCAAGCTTAGATCAAGTTCCCATTTCTGGTCTAGTCAACTATCATCAGAGTGACAAGATTGTTTTACAAAACACAGCAATTGCTGTGGTTACCATGAGTGTGGAAAGTATACTTCTTTGCAGACAAAAGGCTGTGATCTGTAGCACAATGGGCATAAAAGAGAAAGGCAGAACTGCCACCATGTTTCGTAAGCATATTAAGAATTTGCTTATATGAAAAAAATGTTACCATTTCATATCCCTAATAGTAGCCCATCCAACCAATTTCCCAGAACCAAAATCACCCCACTATACTAAGGTAATCTGTCTCCTGAAAGCTTCAGTTAAAAAGCAAAATTTCCTCTACCACTTCTTTTGTGTTGCATTGTACTGCTTTCTCCTCACTGGTAGTCTAATCGGCGGACTTCTTTTTGGTCTTTAAGCTCATCGTAATGATGACCGCCCTTAGGACTCTTAGAGTTACTATTTGATCTATCTATATAGCATTTTGCCTCTAAGATCTTTACATGGCTGGCTGTGCTAGTCTCAAGTATCACTTTCGGAAGACTTTCTGTAATTATATGACTTGAAATAATTGCCAAGATATTTATTGTGCTTATAACATTGATCAGTATATGAAATTTTCTGAAGCACGTATTTGCTTTCTTGATATGTGTAACAAGCTTCACGTAATAGAATACTCTAGTAAAACTACATAAATTAGTTTTATGAATAAATATTCCACGAAAGTATTCCAGATACTTTCACAGCTGTAAAGTAGTTCAACAATGTCATAAAAAACCTGAAATTACGACCTTCTGCTCTGCCATCTTCAAAGTATTTTTCATGTTGCTTTGAAGTTCACATGTACCCCAAAATAGATGGCAAAAGTGGGAACTTGCTCATTGAACGAGGGCAACAACTTTCCAAGGAGCTAGCACCATACTTTCACTAAACTTAGAATGCCAGGATTTCATTATGTATTCAAACCTTAGCTTCAAGGGAGATTGAAAAAGCATTTTCAAGCTTCCATTTATTATGCAAGTGGCCTCTGACAATAAGGTAGACAGGCAAGGAATGGCAACTGGAAAGGTAAACACAGAGTCTATCGCATGCTTTGCCTGTGAGCCTTTATCTGTAGAATGGAAGTTTCACCAGATCAGGTTCCTAGGTGGCCCAAGGCAGCTCAGTCTTTGTAACTTATTAGCTATACTTTCCCATTATTATTTAAGCCAGATGGAGCTTTAGTCT